>JAQGBS010003827.1:0-11018 GCA_034698545.1 Acrobeloides obliquus
CGATCCCCCGAACGTGGGGTTTAGTTTTTTAGTAACTAGAGACCATAATCAAACTTTCTGTGCAATTATTTTTTCGAGTTTTATGTAAACTTTTTTCTAGGGTGGTGTGGGTACTGGTACTCACCCCCCTTACGGGTCGAAGGCCCAAAAAAACATATGGGTCCCCTCTTATGATTTTTTAGAAAAAAAGTTTGGTACCCCTTAAGGGCTTGGTACCTCCCCCTTTTAGGGCTATTTTTTAGAAAAAAAGGCTTGGTACCCCCCCCCTTAAAAAATTTCTGGCTACACCACTGGTGTAGAGCAAGGGCGTTTCTAGGCCCAAATTATCTTTGGGGGGAGGGGGTCCACATTTGAAATTTTTGTAAAAAATAATTGCATTTTTATTCAAAAAATCTCATTTTTGAGCGAAATTTTGACGATTTTTTAAAATGAAGAATGGCATTTGTAGTGAAATTTTGAAAAAATAATATTTTTGCTGAAAAATACGAAAAATGAAAATTTGGTCAAAAACATGAAGGGGGACCATTAGGTAAATTTATTCATTTCTCTGATTTTTTGCGGCCAGGTACACCAACCCTACGGAACCTCCTTCCTCGTAGCGCCGCAACTGGTGTAGAATATAACCTTTTTCATTAGCGAGCTTTATAGTTTCGTAATTTTGGAACTGTAACAGTTCAAAAATTTTTCAAGCCCATAGCGCAGTGGATAAAGAATCGCTTATCCAATCTGGCAAGTTAAGCAATTATAAGACCGCCAGGTTCAATTCCCCTCTAGGATCAAACATCTGATTTTCAAGAAAATAATGATAGAGAAAAATAGTACGATGTCGAATTTAGAAGGCAGCACCCCTTTTGGCCCAGTGGACATTTGGCACATGTTATACGTTTGGCCCATAAATTTGGCCCACGTTCAAAATTCGCACAATTTCAACATGGGCCAAACGTCCACCGGACCAAGAAAATGTAATTTTTTTAGGATTTTACCTATATAATGAATGCGAGAAAGACGCTTATATTGGCCTTTTTATCTTAAAAGTATGCACTATTCGATCAAATTTTGAAGCTACAATAAAATGGGAGGCCACCCATGTCAAAAATGTTTCGAAATTTTTTTCTAAAAATGGCACCTCTAGGTGTAAAAGATGCGGGAAATCCAAATTTGACATTTAAGAAGCGAAAAAATGCTTCCCTGATTCAGGGTAAGCCTGTATATGAAGCGAGAAGTAAAAAATGAAATTTTTGACTTTTCGCTTCAGTACACAGGCCTTCTCTGAATCAGGGAAGCGTTTTTTGCTTCGAAAATGTCAACTTTGAATTCCTTGCATGTTTTTGCTCCTAGAGGGGTTATTTCCAAAAAAACTTTTCAAAAAATTTTCACATGATGGCCCTCCCCTTATTGTGTAGTAGCTCCTAAATTTTTAGTACTATTATTCCCCGGTATCAGCCTATCTACCACTAGTCATGCTTGGAGCTTATTTGAGCATATATGCTTATTTATTTGTTGCAAGATTTATAAAAAACAAAACTGCGAGTATAAAATCACGTGTGAAGAAAAAAGATTTGGGAATTCTAGTCCAAGTATGATATTTATACCGGGGGGGGGGGCAAAAAAGTGGCTTTTTGAGATTTTTTGGGACCCAGTTCATAAGGATTTTCTTCATAACAGAAACTTTTTCACAAAAAGTGATGTTCTACAAAGTTGTCCGTCATGATCTCAGGAACAACTTTGTAGAACATCACTTTTTATGAAAAAAAATCTGTTATGAAGAAAATCTGGGCCATATAATCTGGGTCACAAAAAGCCACTTTTTTGGTCCATCTTGTAAAATTTACCATCAAAATAAATTTTAGAGCTTTTTGATCTGTGGGTTTTTGGAAATTCAAGAATTGTCGTTCAATTATCTTCCTCTTCTTGGCATTTTTGGCGACGGGCAAGGAAGTTATGTGCTAAATTTCGCGCAAAACTGGATTAGTGATATCAACAACACTGTGAATCCAATAATTTTGTTTACTTTTAATGGAGAAATTCGGAACTCATTGAAGCGGTTGTTTAAAGGGGAAAGTGTACAAGTTTTCACGAGTTCAACTTTAAGAAGAGGTACAATAATGGAGATTCACAACACTCAAAGAAGAGGAACAGTTACGACAAACATGGTCACCATATCACCAAGAACACAAGCAAACCACGTTCAAATATGTTAATATACAGAGCGTATAAGAACTGGAATTTGGGCGATTTTTTCATATTTTTGATCCGAAATTTTTTTCAAAAAGAAATTTTTCAGAAACTTTTTTCCTAAAAATGACTCGTATAGGGATAATTTTATGCGGGGAATCGATTGCGATTCCCGAAGCTTGAAAATGCTTACCAGATCTCGATTCAGGAAAGTAAGTGTGTATATTAGTGACGTAGCCATAGGGGGCGCCCCGGGCAAGTGCCTCCACCCATTCTTAAAAAACTTTAGATGTCTACCCTCTAATTTTGACCTTTTTTTGGAAAAGTGCCCCTCGTACCTGAAATGCCCTCTTCTCGTAGTTGGAGTTCTGGCTACGCCATTGGAAAAAAGCTAAAAATACGAATTTACACACTTACTTTCATGAATCAGGAAGCATTTTCAAGCTTCGGAAATGTGCGTAATCGATTTTCCGCATAAAATTTCCCCTATATGGGTCATTTTTAAGATTTATGTAAAAAATTTTAGGATCGAAAAAAACATGAAAAATCGCCAAAATTCCGATTTTTTCGATACACCTTATAACAATGCGTTTTATCAAGCGTTTTTCTTTTATATGTTATGTTATATTTTATATTTATTTTTCACTCCCAGGGCAGCTTTTGACGACTTAGATTTTTGGAAAGAGCTCGGTGAGAGAAGAAAAACGACACCAAAATCATGGGGGTACCCCCTCTAAAAAAATTAAAAAATTCAATTTTTTATTTTGCTTTTTTAACTTATGTATTTTCTCAGAAGAGATTACAATGTTGCATTCATGGCGCAGTTGATAAAGCGTTAGCAATCGGAAAGGCGTTGGTTCAATCCCCGTCCTGTGGATGGAACTTTAAATGTTTAATTTTTCAATTTTTGACAAATTTTTTCATTTTTGATCAATTTTTGAAAAATAGGCATACAAAAAATGAGGAAATGAAAAAATTGATTAAAATTTCGATTCCGAGATTTCGACCCCGATTTCGATTTTACGAAATTTCTTGTTTTTTGTGCCATCTCCGCAACATTAATTCTAATTCGTTACGGCATGTGTGTGCCAATCGATAGGGCTCGCCGAAAAATGTTTAAGTTCCCGCCATTTATTGGATTCTAATGTCTTGAGTGCCAAAGCTTTTATTATTCAAAATTCAATAAATGTCGTCTTATTTCCAATATATGTCGTCTTATCCAGCATAAAATTGTACAAAAATGATGTTTTTACAGTGCTATTATTAAATAAAATTTGATTTAGTTTTCTAAAAAAAATGAGCTCATCCAATCAAATTTTTATTCCTTCGCCTGAAGTCGTAACGACAATTGTAATACCAACAATTATTTTTTGTATTATTATGGTAATAGCGATGTTAATAGGAATTAATAAATGTAAACAATGGGAACTAGATAAAATAGTTGAAATGCGAAGAACCCGTCGTGTGATTCAAAGAATTACTGCTAGATTGAGAGAAAAGAATTTTAATACAATCGAAAGTAATTTTCAATTTAAAAAAGATGGTACTACTAAGCTATCGAAAATGACAGGGCTATTTTTCCGAAAAAAAATTTTCATACAATTTTCTTAAAAAAACATGAGTTTTTCGATGCGGGGAACCCAAAAAACGCACTCTCGATGTCCGAAAATTTTTCCTTGATCCTCAATTGGCATCAATTTGAAAAAAACTCCCTTTTTGGGCAGTATCACTTTTCGTACAAGTACTTTTTGTACGGATTTTTCGTACAGTTACTTTTCGTACGGACTTTTCGTACAAATACAAGGGAGAGGGGGCAAAAGTCCTCGCGTAAGGGGCGGTATATCCTTGCATAAATTGCTCCTTAGGCGAGGACTTTTCGCCATCTTGGCGAGTAATTTTGCCCCCCCCCCTTTGTATTTGTACGAAAAGTTCGTACGAAAAATAATTGTACGAAAGTACCGTACGAAAAGTGATACTGCCCCTTTTTGAGCCAAGGTGCTAGTAGATATAGGGAACTTGATGGCCCAACGTTGCTTGCCAGATCGGTCGACTTCTTTATCCACTGCGCCATGAAGCGGCAACTTTTTATACTTCATCTCGTGAAACAAACTTTATAGCTGATAAATATGTTAATTTAGGAGCTAGAAATGTGAGAAAACGTCGTAGACATAAAACATGCAATGGCTTACCATCTTTGGCTCCGCCATTATATATACCAAATTGCGACAATTCTGGATCATCGCCACCACCAACATATGAAGATGCTCTTCTTGATCAATATTATCAGGAGTGTATGCCAATTAATCAACATAGAAATATTAAGAAGCAACTTCAATAGAAAACATTGTGTTTAGGATGCATTCTAGTCAAATTTTAACATTATCCTATTTTTGGGTGAGGCAAAAAAGTGGAATTCTGTGATTTTTACATGAATTTGGGACCCAAATTTATTATTATAATGACTCATCTATGAGTGATTTTATGCGTAGAATCGATTGCGCGCATTCCATAAGCGTGAAAATGGTTTCTTGATAATGATTTAGGGGTGATATTTATAACGACGGCTAGAATTGCCTCCGCGGATTCTAGTGCTATCCGCGGATAAAGCTAGAATCCATATTTATAATGACAGCTAGAATCCGTGGATAGACATTTAAAATTCTAGCGCTATCTGCGGATTCTATCTCTATCTTCGGATTCTAACTCTATCCGCGTTAGAATCCATATTTACAATGATGGCTAGAATCCACGGGTAGCACTTCTATCCGTCGTTATAAATATCACCCCAGGGTCATCACCCTTAAAACACTATTGGCCCTGAATTAGGGCCAGAGAGAAGTTTTCGTGCTTCGTAAATGCGCGCAATCGATTCCCCGCAAAAAACTTTTAGTGGGGTCGTTTTTAAAAATTTTGGCCCCATAAGAAAAAATGTTGGGTCCCAAATTCATGTAAAATCACAAAATTCTACTTTTTTGCTTCACTCTATAATAAAGTTATCCCTTCCAATCTGGGTACGAAGAGACGCTTAGCAATCGTTTTCATGGCTGATCATCGCCTCCTTAAATTAAGAACTGTGAAAAATTGTTCGTAAAACTTTTATTTGACAATATTTAATATATAAAAAACAAAATTAAAGATGCAATCATATTTCAATCTATTTAACACATTTTTAAGGCTATCGATTCGATATTTCGCGATTCTAAAGAACATAAAAATGAAACTTGCATAAGACTCAAGTTTTCGTTTTAATGTCTAAAATTAAAAATATTTTTTAAAATCTCGACGAATTTTTTGTACACAAAATGAAACGTTTCGAAACAAAAACTTGCATTCTTTTATCAATGATTGCCAAAGTTTGACAAATAGTAATAAAAAAGGAAAACATAACTAGCGTGCTTAAAGAAGACAACCCAGGGTGGTCGATAGAGAGAAGAGACAGAAACTTTATATGGCAAACAAGTAAAAATGAAGGAAAAACATTGAACATCTGTATACGATTGAGCTCTTATTCAGGCACTTGAACCCTGGTACAATTAAAATTTGCATAAAAAGACGTTTGAATAAAGAAAAGGATATATATTAAACTAGCAGCTATCAAAAAGGCGGTATAAAATCGATAAATGGCTCAAAAAGGCAATGACAAAAAGATTTAAAAATTTTTTGTTCAATACCCAAATATAACTTTTTTAAATTTTCAATAAAATTTTCGTGTTAATGTTCAAAATCATGGCGGTAACAAAGGATTTTGAACATTGATACGAAAGTACAGGGGTACTGTACCCCTCCCTATGGACCAGAAGTTTTAAAAAATCTAAAGGGTCCCCTATAAAATAAGCCTTTAGTTTCTTCTCCTTGTCTTTTAGACAATAAACAATGGGTATAAGTTTTCGCAAAACTTCCTAAATCACAAATATTTATCAGTAAAAAGATTATTGCCTTTTTTGAATAAAACCTTTCGAGTGTCAAGAACTAGTATCGATTAGACTGTTCACTGAAAATATTTCGAAAAATTTCACGTATAATGGGATACTTAATCGATACTAGTCCGAGTGTCAATTCGGACATGATCATCCCCTTAAAGTTGGGTCTCCAAAAGGTTCCTTATTTTTTGATCAAAATAAAAAATCGAAATCTTGTACGCCTCCCCATGGAAAAATCCTAGGTACGGCACTATTCAAAGTCAACATTTTAAGCATAAAAATTGAACCGCATTATTAAAAAATATATAAAACTGCGTCAAAAATGCTATATAAAAAATAGAGAGCAAATCCAAATAAACTACAATATAATTAATTTAAAAAAATAGCTTAAAACACACAAAATATACGACTATCATACTACCATAATAAAATAAGACACTTACAATTATTCTACCATAAATTTATAACATAACAGTAATAAAAATTTGAAGAATTTGTAACAAAAGTGGGCACAACTTGAGAACAAAATATAGACTTCCAATACAATGCTTTTTTGAAATTTTAGTCAAGTCCTTCATCTTGAAGTTTTGGTTGCTCCTCGGTTATCGTTTCAGTTTTGCAATCAGTCGTTTGTGAGCTCTTTTCATCAATAGCCAATTTTTCGCTAGAAGCACCGGCTTGAGGTGGAGGGGATGAGGAATTGTTCGGCTTGACATGGATAAAGACGATGCCGTTGATCATGTTCAGTGTTTCAATAATTGTTTGCATGGTTGGCTGTTGAACCTGGAAAATGAATAATTTTAATTTTTTAAATATAGTTCGTTCCCAAGCAAGAGTCGAAATTTTTGATAGCCCTTTTCGATTCAGACCCTAATTTTTTCCTGAACAAGAGCAGGGAGGCATTTTTAGGTTTCGAGAATGCGCGCAGTCAATTCCTCGCATAGAATTTCGCGTAGAGGGGTCATTTCCAGAAGAAATTTTCCGGTTTTTTGCAAAATTTTTATGAGTGCCAAAATCTTACTTGATATGGCAACACTTGTCCCAAACAACTAGCACCAACATTTGAGCCAGTACGAGACGCTTCATTTACACGTTTTTGGTAGCTGACGGCTTCTTGTGTCAAATATCGCAAATAGTTGCTAGCCTCCTTGGTCTTCTCATTGTCTTCGCCAAAGGCTTTGGCATAGATGCTGGAGGTCTCTTTTTGCATTTGAATTGCCATACGGAAATCACCACGGCAAGAATATCTAAATTTAAAAAAATTAGCATGAAAACAATGATTTTTTCTTCAATTTTTCACATATTTGAAAATTGTTGAAAATTTTCCTTTTTTGAAAATTTTCAAATTACTTGAAATAGCCTTGCCACTTGCTCAAAAAGTCATAAAATCTTACGTATGCGCCAAAATGTTGTAAATCAAAGCCGTTTTGAGACAAATTTGGTTGTTGTAAGCCAAAGTCAAACGCAAGGCATTGTTCAAGAACTTCAGGCAGCTGTCATAGTCTTGAACAGTGTAAAGGATAACACCAATATTAGCCTGAAAAATCGGATATTTTATTTTTGTAAAAATAATGCTTACATCAATTTGTCCCATAATCGGATGATTTTCACCATAAACCGTGAGCAACAAGAAACGGGCACGATAGAGAAGTTTTAAAGAAGCGGCAATTGCAAGATTGGCAAACATGAAGTGAGCCATATGGATCTAAAAATTAACATTTTTGTATGATTTTTGAAATTTTCTTAGACCTTCCCCCTCACATAAATTTTCCAGGGCCTTCAACTTTTTCAAAGATTTCCCTTTGTTTATTTATAGAAATTGTGTTAGTCTTAGAATTAGATTTAGGCTTAGTATTGGACTTAGGCTTAGACTTTATATTTAAGCTTAAGTCTGGGCTTAGGCTTAGACTTACATATTCCATAATGGTTTGTGTATGATCCAAACCATTGCAGCGTTCAGAAATCAATGTGGCCTTGTGCTGTTGATTCAAAGCTTCTGAGGTATCGCTAAAGACATATGCCAATCTGCCCAAAAGACGCATGCATTGTACCATATCTGGATGAACGGCACCATAGATGTTGTTCATGAGGCCGAGCGATTCCGAGATCAAATCATATCCCATCCTCAAGATGCCTTGATGGACTTTAGTTTGACCACTAAAAATGTATATATACGACTGAACCAAAAATTTTTTAGCCTTTTTCGGCTAGGCAAAACACCCAAAAATTTTAAATTTGTGATTCAAAAATTATACCTTAAGAACAAATTCTGCGCGTCTTTTGCATGTGGATTCATATGCTTTACCACTGGATACATGTTATGAATATCATCTTCGGAAAATGGAAGCTTCGTCTTGGAATCCAAATTATAATCCTTCAAAATTAGTTGTATGCCATTCATCATGCAAAATCTTCGAACTATAGCGATCCGCTGTGCACCAGAAATTTCCATAAATGCATCACAATGATCGGCTTCAATACGATAGCCATAATGGGAGTCGGAATCTTCAGTAAGATCTTTCCACAAAGAGCGGATTGTCATCGTTGTCCATTCTTCTGGCTGTTTGGTTTCGGTTTGACCGGAAATGTTGCGGTTCTTACGCTTATTTTTGCTCTTTCGTTGGGTTTGGCCGACAGGGGCTGGTGCTGAGGTTTCGGTTATGCCATTTTCGAGTTTTTCACTGGAGGGTTGAGGGGGAGTTTGAGCACCATGATAGCCAACAAGACAGTTCAAGAAGTGTGCTGCAGCAGCGCCAAGATTTTCGACTTGAGATGAGCGGATGAATTTTCGGTAGACGTGTCGAGCGCTTCGGCACAAAAGCTCTGTCATGGTAATGGTCTAAAAAAAATGGAATTTTGTCAAATTTTACAGTTTGAATAATTTTTTCAAATTTTTATTAGGCATATATGTCAAAGAAAAATCAGCACCTATAGTTAGCCATGCCAGATGCTTTTTTACAAAGGTTGCAAAATAATTTTTAGGTGAGGTTCCAATAGAGGTTGCAAAAATTCAATTTTTTCGACAAAATTCGAATTTATGATCAAAATTCGATTTTTTCAACAAATTTGTTTAATTTTGAATTTTTTTCTTCGTGCTCTTTATTAGTCACTTACAAAAACATAGTCCAGTTGAGGGATATCCCTGAGTGAAGTGACCAATTTTCCAAGGTATCGCACATTTATACCACGAGCATGAAGTGCACTGATCAAGCCCTGGCCATCAATTGGCAAAACAGCATGTGCCAAACAATCTTGGATAAACTGTGGGATTTGATACACTAGTAGAAATTCAGCTGCACTAGCCACAAGTTGGCGTTGTTCCTAAAAATACGAATTTTGAAAAAGGGGAATTTTTGGACCCTTGATTTTTTCAATTTTTCAAAAATTTGTTCCACTCTTGTCAACTTTTTGAAATTTTCAAAATTTTTAAATTCTTACCTTCAAATTTTCAGTTTCTGCATGCTTTACTGTTGTACAATAACAATCGGGGTTAAAACGTACATCAAAAACATCTTCACTTATAGACCCAACGGCACGAGATGCGTCGCTTAGCATCTAAAAATTATGCAAATTTCGGTCTTTTGAGTTTCTTTTGGTCAAAATCTTACCTCCTGTGACATTTCTGGAGATAAAAGTGCCATAGCAACATCTCTGGTTATTTCAGCTCCTTCATCAGTAATGCTGTCCAATTTTGTGGCTTCTTTGAGTACTTTCAATTCGGTGTTTTCCACATCGCCTTTGATGGCTTGCTAAATAGGCATTTATGCAAATTTTTGGAAATGTAGGATAGAAACATTCTGATTCAAGACAAGACTCAAAAAAGCTGGGCGCGCAAAAAAATTAATCGTGGTTAGCACTAACCAGAAGATAAACATATATGTACAGGTAATTTTCATCAAACTAGCGTTAATAGCATAATTACTAGAGACCTAGCCATTAGACTGCGCTTTAGCTTTTTTGAATCCCGCCATGTACAAAGTTTAGACTAGGATTTCGAAAATGCACTGTTTACCTTGACTTTAGAAACAATTTGCTCAGCATTGTTCAATTCGTTTCTCTTCTCTTCATCCATCAACGCCGCCGTAGATAAAATTTTCAAAATCTTTTCACGTTCTTCTTTATCCGAAATGTTTTCAGCACGCAAACGATGGATCATTGTCCAAGCAGCATGCATAAAAGTGGCATGACGTTTTCTAAAAAGCGTCATTTTGACGGTTTAAAAAAAATTTTCTTACTCCAAAAACAATTCAATGAGTTCATGACGCAGTGAGACCAATTTGTGAGGAAATTTTCGCGGGAAACCATTTCTCTGGCATATTTCAGTCACTTCGGCACCTTCCAAAAAGTTCACATCTGGTGGAAATGTTCGCAAGAGATCCAAAATGTAGTGACGGCTATCGTTTCCGATTATGCCCTAAATTTTTTTATCTTATTTTTTATTTTTGTCCCCATCTGATTATTCTTTGTTTCCTTAACGGCTCAGAGTTCTATGTGCTTTGTACGTTTTTTACGAGACGGACGTAAGCAGCCACCAAAGATCGATCAAAAAAATGATCAAGTTTGCAAAAATGACGCTATTGTCAACGTGATTTCGTATTTTCTAACGATTTTAAGATAAAAAATGGGGTTATTTTTAGCAAACAAAAGACAGCACATGATAGCTTAGAAAAACTAGATTTTTTATTAAAAAAACTTTAAAAATCGATTTTTTTATATAATTTACATTTTTAAAGATTATTTTAACACTTTTAATCAGTTTTTTTGAAAAAAATTTGTTAAAAATCAAATTTTTTCACAGGGCTGCATTTCAAAATTTTCATTTACCTTTGTTTCAAACGACGAATATAACTTGACAATTTGACCGTCCTCTTTCCCGGTATACACTTCATGTGGCAAAATTCTCAACTGCTCGGATGGCTTCTG
>JAQGBS010003828.1:0-11015 GCA_034698545.1 Acrobeloides obliquus
AGAGGGGGAATACTGTAATTCTATTTTTCAAAAAAATACAAAGTATTGATGAAAATGCCCAAAAAGTTGAAAAATTTAAAAAAAGAAAAACTAAAGATTTATATATAAATTGTTTGTAGTGCCTCCTTCTGCAAGAAAGCCCGAAGTTGATGGAACCCAATCTTTGCGTGGTATGTTTGTTAATTATTTATTGCCACTTTTTGAGGGTTCAAAAAAGTGGCAATAAATTTTATTATTATTATTGTATCTATTTTTTGTTCCCTAACCGTATCTAGGATTCAACTATGGGGGGGGGGGAATACTGTAATTCTACTAGCAATGGGATTATTGATGAAAAGAAGGCTGAAGAGATTAATGAAAAGAAGGCTGAGTATGAACTTTCGAACATTGCCTCTTATCTATTATTTTTAAGCTTACTGCGCTTGGTGTCGGCCAATCACGTCGCCTCCAGTCGTTCAGCAGATTAATTTAATTACTCAAAATTATACTCAAATTGTATACAATTTGGAGTTAGGCGTGGGTAAGCTTTGTTGTATATTTAAAAAATGGGAAAATTTTGGTGAATAATTGGATTATTGAATTTAGACAAATTTGCTCACATGTGGGCAGTGATGCGCAGTAAAATATCTATTTTTTCAATTTGTTCAAAAAAATGCTTTTTTTTCTTCAAAAATAGTCAAAATTTCGCTATTTTTGCTCCAAAATTTTTAAACTAAAAAATATAATTGTTTGGCTGAAATTTTTTTTGGCATATTGTGCTTATCGTCGTCCAGCTCCATCTCAAACAGTTTCATCTCCTCAGCTGATTAACTTCAACGTTCACACTTCAGTTCTTGTAGATTACATCCAGTTCTTGTCGATTTCAGGAGAATCATGGATAAACTCAGGAGTTGATCACGGTAAACTTTGTTGTATATTTAAAAAATGGAAAATTTTTTTTTAATAATTGGAATTATTGAATTTAGAAAGTTTTTTTACAAATTGGGGGCAGTGATGTGGATTAAAATATCTACTTTTTCAATTTTTTCAAAAAAACTAAAAAATATAATTTTTTGGCCGAAAATTGCCAACTTTTTGGTACTGGAACTTGAACTGTTGGTACTTTGGTACCGGAATCCTTAATCTTAAAATTTTGAACCGGAACCCTTAAATTTTGGAAAATCAACTTCTGAACCGGTACCAATTCATTTTAACGTTTCTTGCACATCATTGGTTGGTAGAGGAGGAATACTTTAATTCTATTTTTCAAAAAAATACAAAGTATTAACGAAAATGCCCAAAAAGTCGAAAAATTTCATAAAAGAAAAACTAAAGATTTATATATAAATTGTTTGTAGATCCTCCTTCTGCAAGACAACCTGAAGTGAATGGAACGCAATCTTTTCGTGGTATGTTTGTTAATTATTTATTGCCACTTGTTTGTTCCATGACCGTATCGAGGATTCAACTATGAGGAAGGCAAAGGCAAAAATTTCATAGATTATTCGTTTCGGTTGGGTGAGAAATACAATAATTCGATTAATTTTGCTGTGGTTTCTACAGAGAGACGCTATTCAGGGAACCAATTTGAAGTTCAGCCATACGATGCAAGGCAATCCGACAGGACCCAACGTTCTGAGCAAGAGCCAAATGCTGAAGGTATGTTTGTTAATTGTTGATTGGCACTTTTTGTACAATGCGATAAAACGCAGCGTTCGGTGAAAATTGCCAATTTTTTGGTACTGGAACTTGAACCATAACGGTACTTTGGTACCGATGATACGATGTAACAAAACTCAGCATTCGGAGCGCGTGTCGAATCCTGAAGGTATGTTTGTTAATTGTTGATTGGCACTTTTTTGTTCCATGCCCGTATCTAGGATTCAACAATGGGGAGGGCAAAGGAAAGAAAAAATTTCATAGATTATTCGTTTTGGTTGGTGAGAAATACAATTATGCGATTTTTCAACAAATAGAAATTTTTAAGAATATTGATGAAAATACCTAAAAAGTCGAACATTTTCAAAAAATTTAACAATTTATAAATTTTTTGTAGAAGCTAACAATGAGATGGATGAAAATAAGGCTGAAGATGAAAAGAAGGATATTGGCTGAAGATATTGATGAATCCTGAAAATATGCCAATTTTTAACGTAATATATGTAATATAATATTTTACTTTTTGTGACTTTATATGTAATAAAATTAATTCGATATCTCTCATTGCTTCATCATCCGAGTCCGGCCCGGATGATCCGGGTTCGGACTTCGGCCCGTGAAACTAGGATGATCCAGGCCAGGCTTCCCGGGTCAAGGCCCGGATCAGAAATCCAAACCGCTTTTTTCTGACGATATAACGCAGAACGTTATTTCAATAAGTTTTTACTCTTTGATAAGTTCGCAAAGACAGACAAGTTGAAATTTTTATTCAAATTTTTATTATTGAAATGACGTTCTGCGTTTTGGCGTTATAAAATCATTTTGGGTTTCTGATCCGGGCCCAACGGGCTTTGGCCCGGGAAGCCCGGCCCGAATTATCCGGGCTTCACGGGCCAAACCCTGGACCCGGATAATAAAGCCTAAGCCCGGGCCTTACGTGCCGGGCATGGGCCCGTTTCGACTTCTGATCTCGATAAGGGTCTTACGAGCCGGGCCTAAGCTCGGCCCGTAAGGCAAATTTCGACCTCTGTGCATAGCCACATGTCAATTTTTTGACTTGTAAGTCAATGACTTTGACTTTTTGACTTGTGTGCTTATCCTAAGTCCTATCAGTAAAAATAAATTTTGCACCCTGTAATTTAGAATTTTTTATTTCAAAAACCAAATCTCATATAGCTATGGAATGGCGTAGTTGTAAATAATCCGTTGAACCAGTCCTTTATTGGGGGCAAAAAAAGACATTTCTTCTGATTCAGTTTTTTATCGATATAAATGAAGATTTTTTATTTCAAAAATTTTTTTTAAACTTGAATTTTCTGCACCAAATACGTCAACACATGAATATTTCACAATCGTCACGAAAAAATTATCAACTCTTTATGACTGCGAAAAATTCTCTTAGTCATTGAAAATTGACAAACAAGGTACAAGAGCACAACACCGGACAGCGCTATTCAAATAAAACAAAAAAACACTATCTGCGCATTAAATCGGCCGTTGACTATTTCTTCACTCATATTTCGAAATCCAAACAAATTAGGGTTGCATAAAACATTTTCAAGTCAGTTGCAATTAAAAAAGCTCTAAAAAATCCTAAAAAGCCTTTTTTAATACTCTGTCAAGATGAAAGAAATTGTTCAAGTTCAAGTTGGTCAATGTGGTAATCAAATTGGTACGAAAGTAAGAATTTAAAAATTTTTTAGCTTTTTAATTTAAAAAAATTTTGGACTGACATCTAGGAAGGTTCCCTTTTTAGTTAATTATTTTAAAAAATGACAAAAAATATTTATTTTCACAAAAAATGACGCTTTTTAGTTTTGGGAGGTAATTTCGGGCGAACATGCCATCCAACCTGAAGGATCTTACAAAGGTGACTGTGACCTTCAGCTTGATCGCATCGATGCCTATTACAAGCATGCGGCTAATGGTATTCCCCACATTTTCTCGTTCAACCTAAATTTTGACAATTTTAGGCGATAAATATATTCCTCGTGCGGTTCTCGTCGATCTCGAGCCGGGGACCATGGATTGGATCAAAGGAACAGCTTACGGACAACTTTTCGACCCTGATAATTTTGTCTTCGGCCAAAGTGGCACTTCTAACAACTGGGCTAAGGGGCACTACACCGAAGGTGCTAAGTTGGTCGACAATGTCTTGAATGTTGTCCGAAAGGAGGTTGAAGGATGCGACTGCCTTCAAGTATTAGATTTTATAGTTTTTATACGGTTGTTCATTGGAAATACGAAGATTACGATTTAGAACGATCCCTTTAAACTAACAATTTTAGGGTTTCCAATTTGCCCACTCACTCGGTGGTGGTACTGGCTCCGGCATGGGAACTTTATTAATTTCTAAAATGCGTGAAGCATATCCGGATAAGATCATGTCATCTTTCTCGGTCTTAGGATCACCAAAGGTAAAAAAACTTCTTTGTTTGACGAAAAAATCAAAAACTTAGGTTTCCGATACCGTTGTAGAGCCCTACAATGCGACTCTTTCGCTCAACCAGTTAATCAAAAATACCGATGAAACCTTCTGTCTCGACAACGAAGCTCTTTATGACAACGGCGTCCGCACTTTGGGGACAAGCAATCTAACCTATGGCGATTTGAACCATCTTGCATCGGTCACCATGTCTGGCGTTACGACAGGCCTACGTTTTCCGATTCAGTTTAATGCCGATTTGGGACAACTCTCTGTCAATAATGCTTCCTTCCCGCGTCTCCACTTCTTTATGCCCGGTTTCGCTCCACTTTCGACCAAGAATGCGACTGTCGACCATGATTTGACCGTCGCCGAACTTGTCCAACAAGTATCCTTCGTTTTTAAATTTTGGAGCTACTACACAATAGGAAAGGGGGGGGGGTCACCCACATGAAAAATTTTTCGAAAATTTTTTTCTAGAAATTTTTTGAAAATGACACCTCTAGGGGTATAAACATGTGGGGAATCCGAATTTGACATTTTCGAAGCGAAAAATGTTTCCCTGATTCAGGGAAAGCCTGTGTAAAGAAGCGTCGCAAAAAAAGTCACAAAAATCGCATTTTCACTTCAATATATAGGCCTTCCCTGATTTACGCTTCGAAAATGTCAAATTCAAATTCCCGCATGTTTTTACTCCTAGAGATGTCATTTACAGAAAATCTTCAGGAAAAATTTTCACGTGGGTGAAATTTTTCCCCTCTATTGCTTCTAAATTTTTATGAAAATTTGAGCACTAGGTCATCTCTTACCCTTACGGTCGATCCTTACCGATCATCCCTTACCGGTCTGTAGTCAGTTTCTCCATAACAGAAATATTTTCATGAAAAGTGATGTTCTACAAAGTTGCTAATGAGATCATGACAAACAACTTTGTGAGAACATCACTTTTTGTGAAAAAAATGTAGAATGGCCGGGTAAGGGATGACCGGTAAGGATCGTCCGTAACGGTAAAGGTAAGGAATGACCTAGTGCCAAAATTTGAGGTATTCAATGCGAAAAACTTGATGACAGCTTGTGATCCCGGTCATGGACGTTATCTCGCCGCGGCCGCTATTTTCCGTGGTCCTATGTCCATAAACGAAGTAGACGATCAAATTAAGAGTGTTCAAAATAAGAATTCGAGTGATTTCATTGATGGGTTTCCGAATAATATGAAGACAGGGGTCTGTAACGTCCCACTTCGAGGTTCAAATTTGAGTGCCACATTTATTGGAAATAACACTGCTATTCAAGAGGTTTTTAAGCGTTTCTCAAAGCAATTTACAGGTATAAATTTTTTTCTCAAATTTAAATTACAGGGTGGTCCTAAAGTTCGTGTACACTTTGAATTTTATAATTACACAAATTTCGAAAACATCATTGAACTGGAATTATAATATAAATGATTTTTGCGCTTTTTTAAACATTCAATATAGGTATTTCATGAGGCTTTAACAATTTTTTTATAGCAAAAATGGCAGAATTTCGTCCAGCAACTGTACGCGAAGGTTATATGCAAATGAATATGGAGAAGTGGATTTCATTACGCCGGAAGCGTGGCCAACTGAATTGAATGTACTGAATTACTCGGTTTGGAGCATTCTGGAAGCGGCAGCCTGTTTGAAGCTACGGTATGATGAAATCCACCTCTCCATATCCATTTGCATATAACCTTCGCGCACAGTTGCTGGACGAAATTCTGCCATTTTTGCTACAAAAAATGTTAAAACCTCATGAAATACTTATATTGAATGTTTAAAAAAGTGCAAAATAATTTATATTATAATTCCAGCTCAATGATTTTTTCGAAATTTGTGTAAATATAAAATTTCAAAGTGTAAAGTCTGTTTTTTCACAAATGCCGAGTTGCGGATTTGTAGTTTGTAGTATATGACAGTTTAAAAACTCGAGTTTAAATCTGTTCGTTTCAATACTTACACAACACTTGCAATTCAGGCAATTATAGAAGACTTTTTAAACAGCATAAAAATTTTTAGAGCCCAAAAATAAAAAAAGCAGTCCGTATCGTTAAAATATAGGTACTGAGGAATTTTTTAAGCCCAAGATCATCGAAAATGGATTTACTAGAGCAGAGGAGAGACATTTTGAAAATTGCGTTAATTTTGATCAAAATTGTCATATACTACAAACTACAAATCCGCAACTCGGCATTTGTGGAAAAACAGACTTTACATGAGCTTTAGGACCACTCTGTAATAACCTAGATTTTCTTATATTTTTTCAGATATATATTAGCGGCAAAAAATGAGCCAAAAAATTGAAATTTTTTTCAAATTTAGCTATTTTCCGTCGCAAAGCTTTCCTCCATTGGTACACCGGTGAAGGCATGGACGAACAGGAGTTCAACGAAGCTGAGTCGAATTTGCACGATCTCATCTCGGAATACCAACAATATCAAGACGCACCTGTTGAGGAGGAAGGCATCATTGAGGCTTAGTGATAATGTTCAAATGGCAGATAACGATAAAACGTAAAAAATTCTCAGACTTCTTGTGAGAATCTTATCTTTTTATTTTAAATAAATTTTTCATTATTTGAAACCATTTGAAACGCCCTTTAGGCTGCTACCAAGAGACAAAAAATTGGGTGATAGTACCCAAAATTCACCCACCCATCACCAGGGGGTGGCATCACCCATTACCCACTGGGTGAATCACCCACTATCACCCATCTTTACCCAGTGGGTGATGAGTGATTATGGATGATTCACCCAGTGGGTGACTTTGGTAATGGCACCATTTCGCCCCTGGCTGCGACTAGTTGAAGTTTAATGACATAGATTAAAAAGTCCACGAGGATAGCGCTCGGTCCCCCAGTTTATTATAGCCAAATGGCCCATATGCGTATCTCCGGAACCACGAAGGCTACGCATCTAATTCCAACGGCGTTTGCATTCACTCACCGAGTATATAAAAAAATAATACTAGTCGGGGTTGGTCGAGAACCTTCAAACTTTGTCGCCTGGGATATTCGACTTTTCAAGACAACGTCTCTTAATTCTTTATTAACATAAAATAGTTATTCTAATCAAGAAGATTTTGTTGAAAAGTCAAGAAAGAAATTGCAAAATTTATTTAAAGGACCACTAAAAATTTGACCCCAAATTTTATTTTTAAATGAAAATAGAATTATTTTCTAGGAACTTTTTCCATTACACCCATATCTGAAAATCTTTTCTTCATTGTTTATTTTAATTGTGAAAATCTATAAAAATCTTCCAAGCGTAAATCGTTAATGAAATGAATGATTGAAATCTATGGTATTTGCTGGAAAAAACCATATAAGACCATGCAGGGATGCCGACGGGAAAATTTTCATAGGATTATTATATACCGAGTTTTCCCGCCGGTATCCCTGCGTGGTCGTCAATAGTTTTCCGCAAATTTCAATCATTCACTTAAATAACGATTTACGCTTGGAAGATTTTCATAGATTTTAACAATTAAAATAAACCATGAAGAAAAGATTTTCATATATAGGTGTAATGGAAAAAGTTCTCAGAAAAAATTCTATTTTCATTTAAAAATAAATTTTGGAAGTCAAATTTTTAGTGTAGTAGTCCTTTAACTACTATTTGGCATTACTACTTTATCCAAGATTTTGTTTCTCCAAGCTACTTTATCCAAGATTTGATTTACGACTACTTTCTCCAAGTTACTTTCTCTAAGCTACTTTCTCCAAGCTACTTTATCCAAGATTTTTGTATTGAAACGATTGATAGTCGCCAAATAGAGGCAATAGGATTTTTTTGAGAAAGAACTGAATTTATATACGATTTTCCATGAGAAAAATATAATTTTTATGACAAAAGTTATCGATCAGGTGACCAAATGACTCCGACCAAGTGGCCTAAAGTTTTCGATTTTTCGTATATAATTCGTTTTAAAATCTATTGAATTGTTCATGTTGAATGAATCAGAAAAATTCTGACTTTAAAACGAATTTTTACGAATAGTCAATGACTTTTGGCTACCTGGTCGGATACATTTGGACACTTTTTTTATAACTTATGCCCCTAGTAGTTGAGTACATGATCGACCGCACTCATTTTTTTTCAAAATAAAATGAATCTATCTGCATTAAGTTTGTGTGTACTCGATAAACAACTTTTCGAATTTCATTCAATTGAGTCAAGTATTATTATAGAAATTCTTGCTTTCGAGAAATTATTAAAGTTAGGAAACATGCGAGAGTCTATTTGGCGACTATCAATAGTTTCAATACAAAAATCTTGGATAAAGTAGTCTTGGATAAAGTAGCTTGGAGAAAGTAGCTTGGAGAAAATCTTGGATAAAGTAGTAATGCCGATTTTTCAATATTACTAGCTATAAAAGACTATGGCTACTGAAAATCATCTTTTCGAAAACATAACGTTCTTGTAGAGATAAATTTTAATTTACCCCTGCGAAAATGAAAAAAATCTAAAACCTTATTTTCATGAACTTTTACGCGTTTGAAAATTGAAAAAAGTAGTTTAGACATTACATGAAAGCTTGCATTTAATTTTCATGATGGAATTTTTTTAAATTGTCAAGTACACTTTCAAAAGCATACCAAAAACAATATTAAAAATCTCAAATTTTATTCATGGTTTTTAAAAAAATTAGTTTTGAAGTTTTCCAGGAATATTGCATCAAACTTTAATCAAATTTTCTCAAAAACCAAGAACACAATTTTCTTGATTTTTAAGCAGAATAAGCAGAACCGTTTTTCGGCTTACTCTTAAAGCAAAACCGTTTTTCGGTTTTTAAGCAAAACCGTTTTTCGGCGTACTCTTAAAAATGCACTTTGCAATTTTTCAAAATTCCTCCAGGAAAACTGGATGCAAGTTTTCACTGTAATGTCTTACCTACTTTTTCTTCTTCAAATTTAAACGCATAAAAATCCCTTCCCCAGGTGAAATTACCATACAGCAACTCTGATCCTGCGCAACAGAAACCGAATTCGAGTAATTAAAGGGAGTCTAATTGGGAAAAGCATTTTGTTGTTATAGTCGCGTAAAAAATATTTAACTTTAATTAGGCCAATAAACCTACATTTTAGACAAAGAAAATTGTATTTTAACAGAAAAAGAATGTCACGATTTAATATTAATTTATAATATGGGAGAATTTGATGTAAAAGAATGTACACTCAATTTAAACCCTCGTCTAAAATATTTAAATAAAACAACTGTTTATGCATCAACTGATTTGGCTTATGCATCAACTGATTTGGCTTATGCATCAACTGATTTGGCATTATCTTTGGATGCGTCTAACAACAAAATTAGGTTTTTTCAAAAAGTGCGAGCTTATTAGATATGTTTTTTAGTTTTAAAATTCGAAACATCAGAAGAAGAGTATGGTTGACGGGTTTAAGCTTATGTGGCTCAAACAGCGAATTCGACATCACGATCAAGGTAAAGCTTTTATATTTTAATTAGGGTTGGCATATGCAATTTGCCCAAATATGGCAAAAAATATGGATCCATCCCCAAAAATATGACAAAAAATGACAATATTAAAAAAATATTATTAGTTAACAACATTTAAAAAAATTTCATATTGCATAAAAACAATTGAGCGATTTTTTTTCTAACAAGTAAGATTTATTTTCATAATGAAATTTAATTTTATAAATCAAGTTTTGGTCAATATTTAATTCCGTAACAAAATTTTCATTGCAATTTTTGAAAACTTTTTCCAATGAACAAACATGCACTGACCATAAAAATATGGCAGTATGGCAAATAGATCAAAAATATGGCATCTGCCATATAAATATGTCATTATGGCAACCCTAATTTTGAATGATAATTTTTAAGATTATGAACGACAATCAACCTATAGCTGAAATAGCTGGCATTAAAACTTCTAGTTATAGTACAAACAGTTATAGTTTTAACTCACCAATAGAAATTGATAATAATGAATTATACGAGTTGATTATGCAAGTAAATCAAAATGTTATGCCACTTAATCAAAATGTTACGCCACGTAATCAAAACTGGGTGAGCTTTTTATCAAGGTTAAAATTTTAGTTTTATTTAATGTAGATAATGAAATGTGGACAAATAAATAATCCACTAGTTCTTGCAATCAATAAAATACAAAATATACGAGAAGAAGCTGTATTTGAGTTTTCTTTCATAAATGGTTCTACCATAACATCAAAAACAATGCCAATAGGATCATTAACTTTTGGATATTAAATCACGCGCCGAAATTTTTGTTAAAGAAATAAAAAATTTTTAAATATAATAGTAAAATTTGAATAAATGTTAAATTTATCTGTCATGCAAGTGTTCCTTTTTGTTCCTATTGAAAGTCAAGTTAAATTTCTATTATTTGTTTGGTTTCCAATCAAAATATAGGATAGTTCTCATGATTCTCCTACATAACACAAGGGGAAGAACGGTTTCACTAATACTAACACATCATGGCTATAATTTTCAAACACATCATTTGATGAATGAAGGCAAGCAAAAAAAAAACACAAATATTCTTATATTTTTGTACGGTCAAAAAATTTTAAAGGGACGGTGCACGACGTGCTCTCAATATTATTACTATGTCAAAATTGGTCATAATACCCCATTTACGCTGTGAGGAATCCGAAAATCATAACCAGAAAATCTGAAAACTTCATTTTGACCTTCAAAAAAGCATTTCAAAACAGGTCGATTTATGATATAAATAGCAATTTTTCATTCATTAATTTGATGATTTCTCAGCGAAACCCATCCATTTTCGTTCAAATTTTTTTATTCATGTAGCTCGCGTCGCGAGCTATCCGATAATGTTGTTTGATGATTTTGACTTTTGGAAAGTCTCTAAAAAGTTGATTCTTTCACAAGTATCCATAAAAACTCGATTTTAGAAGACATGTTATAAGAGACAATTTCTTGAGA
>JAQGBS010003829.1:0-11015 GCA_034698545.1 Acrobeloides obliquus
TACATTTATCCTCTGTAACCCCCTCCAGAAGAGGAGAGGTGTCTCCTCCTAGTTGGCCAGAATTTAAAAAAATAAGGCCTTGGTGAGTTATAAAAAATTGCTGCAATGTTCATTTTATGAAAGTTTAAAAAATTGATGCAAAAATGGAAGTTTTTGCTAAAAAATTTGAATTTCGTTGTGTATTGACACGAATACTTGGGGGCAGTTTAACTATATAAAAAACCTTCAATTTAGCTCAAAACACATAAATTTTTATTGAAAATCAGAATTTTTTAAATCAAAAGTTTTACCCACCGGGGATCGAACCCGAAGGTACCAGTGTTGCTTAACTTGCCAATCGGACGTCAGTTTCCTTATCCACTGCTCTATGATCAACTTTTTGCCTTATTCCGTGATTTTTAGTCTTTTGCAATGTTTGTTAATGTGAAAGTTTTTGAATGCATTAAGTCATCATAAATCTCTGAAAAAATCACATGTATATCCTGCTAACTAATTAAAAACAGCGTGCTGACTAACTAATTAAGTATAAAATATCAAGCGAGATTAAACCTGCGCCGGAAAATCCGATATAAAAATTAATGTCACAAACTACCTCATCAGCTAATCAAGGAATTTCTCATGAGACCTTAACACATTTTTTGTTATATCGGAATTTAATGTTACTAGGAAAAATTAGCGAAAATGATCTAAACTAGACACAATTTTGGACATCATAGGCGTGGGTAGGATTTTGGTTTTTAGTTTTGGGAGGCCACTTAAACAAAAACCTTATTTTTTTAAAGAAATTTATCGAATTTTGTCCAAAAATGTCATTTTTTAAAGAAATTTTCGGTTTGGGGGCATGCCCTCCTCCCCCCTCGCTGGTCACGTTACTGTTGGACATAGGTCAAATAAGCTAATGCCAATATGTTATTAAGTTTATTATTATTTGTCGAAAACGGGTTTATTGAGCCCCTCAAGTGATGAAATGTAGGATACAAGACTTTTTGAACAACCTAATAAAATTTAGGAGACAAGATGTGCCAGAATTCTTGTTAATTTGAGCTGATTTTTTGATTTTTTTCATTTTTTGAACCCTAAATTTATATAATGTTAATTTAAAGATGATGTAGTGAGCAACTAAATTGTCGTTTGTACTATCTTGGGTGGCATCATAGGAGTGCAAATGATCACAAGGGAGATATGTAAAGTTGCCAAGTTGATGAATAAAAAATGAGAATCTCTTAATTCGGTCTTTCATTAATATCGTATTTCGACAAAATAATAAATTAGCTTTTTCTTCAAATTTTACGCATTACGAATGAATATGCATGTAAATTGACCTTTTACGTATATGCCCTTTTATGATTAAGCCGCCATATTTCTGTAGTTTTATTCTGTTGTTTGGATAAATTTCGTAGTTATGAAAATTCTTAGTATGCTGTAGTACACTGCTAATTATATATCTTACGTATAAATTTTTAGTGGGTAGTTTTCAGCTTTATGTCTCGATATTGTAAACATTTCTTTTTAAATTAGAAATAGCGTGACATCGCCTACCTATTTCTCAGCCTTATTTAGAAATTTTATTAATGAATTGGTAGGAATCCCCATTCACAAATATGAGATGTAGTACGTTTTAGAAAAAAATTTTTTATTTTTATTTTATACCGAGTGACCTTGAAGTTCTGTCAACTTTTTTAACAACCCAATAGAAATTCCTGTGACGTTGAATGGATTAACCACGCCGATAAAGTGTATATAGGAAATTTTTAAATTAGGCAAAAGTTTTCGGACTCGAACCCGGACATCCTGGCTACCGTCCAAGCTATTGTCCGATTGCATGAGAAAGGAGAATTGGTTCGATAAATTGCCGAGCTTCTGGAACTGCTCAAGTCGACTGTGCACAAAGCTTTAAAGCGCCATGAAGAAACCGGCAATTTTGAAGATAGGCCTAGCCGGTCGTCCGAGGACTTCGAGAACTGTGTTAAAATAAATGAATTGAGACCTGCCATAATTAGAGCGCATGAAAATGGAAAAGGAGTACGTGAAATTGCGCGGTTTCTTGATATTGAACCGTCGACAGTATCTCGAACAATCAAGAGATTCGAAGAAACCGGAAGCAACGAAAACCGAAAAAGAGAAAAAACTGCAAGAAGTCGAAGGAATATCCAGCGCACTAAAGGAATGATCAAGAGAAACCCGTCTACCAAAGTGAGCTCAACTCGAAAATTGGCCAAGAAGCTGGAAATTTCAGATTTTTCTGCTAGGAAGATTCTTCGTGAAGGAAGAAGGTCTTCTTGAGAAATCGTAACTCTCAGAGGAAGTCATTTTTCTGTTACACCTCCAGACTTTTGATTTTTGTAAATTTGTTGTGAACCTTATTTCTCTATACCTAATTTTTGTGTAAATCATGAGTCAGATTATTTTTAACTTCCTACGTTCATAACGCCTTTTTCGAACGACTTTCTGAAAACAAGCCGCCTCTCCTATTTGGTTAATTGGCCACATTACTCGCCAACTTTTTCACTTTATCTCTTTAATTTTAACGCATTTTTCTGGAAATGTTAGCATGACTTTTCCTAAAGTATATATGAAAAAATTAGCTCAAAATGAGCCCTCAAGTTTGTTTTTTGTACCTCAATATTATTCTCGAACTTGTGTAATGATGTCTACCCTTCTTATATTTGACATTTATAGAAACTTAAGTTCAAAAAACCTTTTTAACTGGCTTAATTTTTTGAAAACAGAGATATTTTCTGAAAATTCGTATTTTGAGATAAATTATGGATAAGGCAATTCCTCACTTTTATTTTCATATGCACTTATTATTTTTGGCTATATATTGACTTATATACCCATTTTGCGTCATTTTAATTATTTTTATAGCTATGACATTGTAGACAGAATACGTTCAATACTCACGGTTGCTAATTTTATATGAGATTAAAATTCTCATTTTCAACGAAATTATATGCAGCAAAATGAATTATTCTAGAGCCGGAAACCACTAATAGCATCCGTGTGATGATGTTATATTTTTTATTATCGAAATACAAATTAATGGTCGAATTTTTATTTTAAAACGTTCTTTGGATTTTGGGTGGTATGTTCCGTAATTTAGGGAGGTTTTGCATTTTTTAAACTTTCTTTTGCATAAAAAGAAAAAGTTGTAAAGGCGTGAGGATTTTAAACTAATGTGAAAGAAAACAGTCCGATTTTCAACAATTTCTTTGTTGCACTTTGCAAATTTAATTTATGGAATGTAACTTTCAAAATGGCCTTTTCTTAGAAACTTAAATTACTTTAATTAGAGTAGGAGGCATTTTTTTCTTGAAATCCCTTTTGCTATGTTAACAAGGATCAAACTGCATAAATCAGGACACAATTCTAAGACGTTTGACACCACTTTTGTGAAATTTGGTGAAAAAATTTTTTCATTTTTTTGTCTTGGGAGACATGTGTTTCAATGAATATGCTATATGACCAAATATGATGCTCGAGCCGTTCTAAAACAGGTTAGGGGTCATCCAGATATTACGTAATCATGTTGGGGGGGGGGGGGGGGAGGGTTCAGCCCTCCTCATAAAAATTGATTCGTTAGTGCATTTTTGATGATTACTCTACCTTTTGCAAAAAGTTAAGGGAAACGCGTTTAACCTGTTTTAGAATGGCTCAAGCTTATGAACCCATTTGGATCGAAAAGCGTTTAAAAATGTTTGTTTGCGATATTTGGCTATAGAAGTCGATTTTTGACGAAAATTTCGACCCTACTATGATTTTTCTAGGCGCTGAACACGAATTAGTAATTATTTTTTGTTCTAGAACTTGGGATTATGGTCAAAAATGGCTTACAAAGAATAGGCCTTTTTTGAAGTTTTTCACTAGTAGGGATACCTTCCAGTGGTCAAAATCAAGAAATTCCTTCGGATTCGTGTTCCCCATGTCGAATAACCCCCAAGTGCAAAAAATCAGCCGATTTTGAGAACTTTGGAAAATCGATTTTTTTACCCCTTGGGAAAAGTGAAAAAAAATTTTCAAAAGTTTCTTTAAAAAAAGCTATTCCAACTATTTTCGGCATGGGAAAAACGATGGTGATGTTTGAAAATGTTGAAAACGACGTTTACAGCCGAGCTTCATATTTTGGTCATGTTGATGCGATCAAGGGGTAAAAAAATCGAATGTTCACAAATTTCTCTAAATCGAATGATCGAGGGGGTTTTTCAGCATGAGAAACTCGAATCCGAAGGAATTTTTTTATTTTGAGCGCAGGAAAGGGTCGAATCGACCAATTTTCACGTTAAAATTTTGAATTTTTTAATGGATCGTTATTTACTGATCCTCCAAAATTCGCATATTTACAAGTCACTACAAGTCGCGGCCTATAAATAGCTGTCGAAACGATGCTCGGGAGTACCGCTCGAAAGCTCCATTTGGGAGCCCACTCGGAATCGTCATTAGGAAGCGCTGAAGAAGCTCCCGGGCGCGGATGCGCTCGATGTCTTGTTTATTTGTGGATAAATAACATAAACTACGTAATTGATGAGCATATAATTTGTCAATCTCTTACATAGAAAGTCTAAACGAAAATCTTACGTGACAAACATATAATTTACCACAAATTTTCTATGTATTTAATCGCATTAATTAGCGTGGGTTTTCATAGAGTCTTGCTTTCGTCTTTCGTTTTGTTATTTAATTCAGGAAGAGCTAATCAGACTCAAGATTACATAGATTTTTTCTTTATCGTGATGAATAAAGGAAGTGTGTTTTAATTTTCGGAGATTATTCTGTTCTTTGTATACTTTGATACCTTTTCCTACTCGTGTTTTCTCTTATATTTTTATTGAAAGTATTGGGTCGTATCGGTTTTTGCAGTTTCAATTGTATCGTTATAAAAATGACTCTTGTGAGGGTTTTTCTATGTGGTGAATCGATTGTGCTCATTGCCGAAGCATGAAATAGCCTGTATACTGAAACGAAAACCTGAATTTGAATTCTTGAAGGAATTTTCGAACAATTCTGCCGTCTGTCGATAGATCGCATCGAATTTTTCAAAAACTTCTTCAGGAATTCAAATTCAGGTTTTCGTTTCAATATACAGACCATTTCACGTTTCGGCATTGTACACAATCGATTCCTTGCATAGAAAACCCCAGGAGGAGCCTTTTCTATAACGATACGATTGAATCTGCAAAACCCGGTTATTTTCCGAACGACTCAATACAATTGATTAATTTTCAGGTTTTTAGAAAAAATTCCGCCCAAAATTTTGCGGCATCTTCTTCTATATTTCATTTCTAATATGTTTTTATATAAAAAAGTTAGAAGGTTTAGGTAAGTGAAAAAAAACAGAAATTTTTCGTAACATTAATATTTTTTAGCCAATATTCTTTACTTGCCTGTACATTATTACTGATAACAATCCCACCATGTGAATGTAATTTCCGCCTATGTGGTTTCCGACTAACATTAACCTTAACGGCTATTTGCAAAAATCAAGTTTGCGGTGGATTTGTAGAATCTGTTCAGACAGGTAGGTTCTTAGAAAATCTAGCACTCTGTTTCAAACTCTGTTGCGAAAATTTTTTATTGTTGAAAATTTCCTTCAAAGTAGGGTGACCACATATATTTTTAGAAATGAGGGTAAAATAAAGTTAAAAGGGGGTATTTTGGGACATTCACTAATCATTGGCTTAGACTCCAAATCAAGAGAAATGAGAAATTTTGGTGAAAAATCATAATGAGGGACCATTATGGTTAAAAATTTTTTCTTAAGTTTAAAGGTGTAGACAAATTTTGTTAAATTGGGGACATGGGGGCACTAGACCCAAAATGGGGGCGATGTGGTCATCCTATTTTTTATATCTTCAATTGGGCTCATTGAGGATTTTCAACAGAGCAATTTCTTAATAAGCTTTCATGAGTCATATTGTTGTTAACACTTTCCCGCCGACGTTAAGCTAATAGTTTTTTGGAAAGTATATTTAATGAGGAACATTACTCTGCAAAAAATTTTTGAAAAAAAAAGATTTAAAAATCAAAAAAAAGTTATTTCGATCAGAGAATCGAACCCTCGGCCTTTAAAGCCAAAGTTAAGCACATTACCACTGAACTATGCAGGACGAAGTTTTCGTTTTTACAATTCAATTAAGTCTCAATATAAATTTTATAAATTTTTGAAACAACTTTTTTTCAAAAAATTTTTGCAGCATAATATTCCTCATTAAATGTACTTTCCGAAAAACTTTTAACTTAACGTCGGCAGGGAAATGTTAAAAAGAAAAAATGTAGTATTTTCTATGAACTATTTTGCTGAATAATAAAAAATAATGTTTAAAAACAAACAGATGTACGAAAATAAGGCAAAATGATTTTTGGCCAAATTTTTTTCTTTAATTAAAACATGACAGATTGTTGCTCATAAATGATTTCTGGTGTATAAGAGCTTAGAAAACAGCTTAATTAGGAAAATTGTAGGCGACTTTCTCCTAAAATCCCATAAAGACAAGCTAGTTAACCAAAACTCAAAAATTCGCATCACTTGCCATTTTTCATATTTTTAGGAAATTTTTAATAAAAAAAGATTTTTTCCTAAAAAGGTGACCAAATGAACACAGGAGTTATTTTACATATGAAAATACCATTTTTAAATCAGCTACATTATCGCATCCCGTTCATGGGATACGATGTGTTAACAAAAATATGACTCATGAACGCTACTAATCATAAAATCATGAAGGTATCAAAAAAAATAATTTTTTAATTTTAGAGACCATGGAAAGTCCATTTATGCCATTAGTTAAACGCGCACCAGCTTTGACAATGGGTCCAGTTGGAGTCTACTCAAGCTCCATGAAACGGTCTGGCATCGCAACGGAATGCTGTGAAAAGCGTTGCTCATTAAGTTATTTGAAAACTTATTGCTGCTCCAGTATGATGCAGGCAATCAAAAATGGTGAAAACACATGAAATAATCAGTTTTAATAAGCTCATAGGTCGGCAAGGGGGGTGGGGAGTCTCCCCTGACCCACGCACGCATGGACCCAAAATCTACCTGAAGCTAAAAAAGGTCCATTTTTTTAAAACCTTAGCCGAATTTAATGAGGTGGTGGGGAACCACTTTATCGGGGGACCCTCCCCCCACCTTGCCGACCTATGAATAAGTTTAAGATATCTGTACTTATCACTGCTTAGTTTTTTTCTTACTTGTATGGCTGCCAAAATGAAATTTTTTTAAATGAAGAAAGTTAGGCTGTACGAAAAAAGATTTTGGCAGACATATTTTTTATTTGGCTCTTGTATAGATGACAACGTATTAGAAGAATAAAAATCTCAAACCAGTACATCAAAACCTCTTTAATTTTTATTTTATAACATCTTTTATTTCATCATTAATTAATTAAAGATCTTGTAGAGTTATTTTATTTTATATAAAATAGTTCATAATAAATATTTGTTGAACACAATATGTATAAATTATTCCATTTCAAACGAGATTAGAAATGACGAAATTGTAACATAAAATTGCGATTTTTCTTGACAATGAAGACTATTGGGAGTATACTTTGTTCCTGTCAACCAACAGGAGCAAAAATGAAAAAAAAATTTTTTGAATTTTTTTAACAAGTGACTCTTTAGGGGTAATTTTATGCGAAAATCGATTGCGCGCATTCTCGAACCTTGAAAACGCTTTCTTGACCCTGATTCAGGGAAAGAATCGGTATATTGAAGCGTTAATATACCGATTCTTTCCCTGAATCAGGGTCAAGGAAGCGTTTTCAAGGTTCGGGAATGCGCGCAATCGATTTTTCGCATAAAATTACCCCTAAAGGGTCACTTGTTAAAAAAATTTTTTTAAATTTTTTTCATTTTTGCTCCTGTCGGTTGACAGGAGGAAAGTATACTAGCTCCAATTTTTGGCACTTATACAGAATCCCCCCAAGCTGAAAAAAGACTCAGGCTTAAGCCTAAGGAACGTAGGGCAAATGGGCTGCTACCTTTTCAGGTTAACAATAATCGAACGATCAATAAAATTCGATTTTCAGACAAAGTCACCAATGTAGATATTAATTTACAAAACAAAACTGTTGCCGTAACAACTGATCTTTCAAGTCAAGAAATACTTGAAGCATTACAGAAGACGGGCAAGGCTGTTAATCAACTGAGTTAAGATATTATTTTCCGATTTTATTTATCGATTCGAATAATTATAGTATTTTTTTATTGTTTATCAAAAGTTGAGAAATTTATAAACTTAATAAAACAACAACAATTATTCACTCAACAAAGCATGAAACCGCTTTTCTGATCGTATCAATTGCCTGGCTTGTTCGATTCCAAAAACATTCTGAAGCCGAAACGAATCAAATTTCGAAAATATCAATTTTGATAATAGTTTCTCATTCTCATCCGGTGTTGAAAAGTTGATCAATTCCGTGTAGAATTGTGGATTCACTGGTAATTGATAGAAAACCAACGACTTGATTCCTTTGATTCGATAGCGACGGAAGAAGTGGAATCTAAAAGCAAATAGGTCACATTAGAAATCTTCATAGATATACAGAGTGATGGATATCCAAATGGATATACAGGGCAACACAACGGTTGGAAACATCATACTTTCGATAATTGCTCGACAAAAAACTAATTTGGAAAAAATGGCCTTCCGAACCGAGATTCGAACCAGCGCTTGTAGAGTCCGTACTAAGGATTTGGATTTACAGGCGCTGGTTTGAATCCCGGTCCGGAAGGTCTTTTTTTGCAAATTAGTTTTTTTTATAAATTTTTTTACTTCCTACTTTTTTTAGGATCGCTGATTCCGAATCCGATGTGAAAAAATAACAAACGCCATTTTTTAGAGCGCATCGAAAAACGGTAGTCCAATTTTTGTGTTAAACTTTTTTGTCGCATATGAAAATATTTTTCGTATGCCGAGATAACGAATTTTTTTATATTTCATTGTATATTCATCTGGATCACTATGTACCTTTCAGTGAGTAGTATAAACTTCTTTTTGCCATGAAAGAAGAGATCTCTGGCGCGAGCAATTTTCACGTCTTTTGCGTATTCATGCAACTGAACAAAACTCTCCTCCTCGCGTTTTAGATAATTCCTAAGGCGTATGTAATCGAAATAAGAAGATATGAAGATCAGGGTTCCGCTTTCGCATTGGGGTAGAATATTCTTGACAAAATAGTTGAATCTAAAATCGGATTGGTTCTTTGGATCATCTATGTCGAAACGATGCAGCTCTTGTGTTATGGGTATTTCGATCTAAAATAGTTGGTTTCAGTGGCATATCCATGACAGTGATGTTGCAAAGTGATAATGATAAAAGGGTATAAGTGATAAGATAACGCATTTTGATAACAGTGATCACGATTTTTGTGATAACGTTATCACATGAGTGATAAGGTGTCACATCATTTAATAATTTTATCACCTTATCACACTTATCCTCATTTATCACTTCGAACATCAATAGCCCAGAATTTTTCCTAAAAAATTGTGTATGTGTGTGTACTTTAGCCTAAGCCATAGTTACAAAAAACTTTAAAATTCGCGTTTTTCCGAATTTCGACTCCATGCAGAATCGAACCCGCGCGCCCAACGTTGCTTAACTTGCCAGATCGGACGGTTAGCACGTTGCAACAGCACACAAAATGTTTGACCAAACTTTTTAATTTACTTGGATGAAACGGACTATAGTAGGATAAAAATTTACTTGATCAAGAACCGGTGAAGGCACCGCAAAAGCACTTATCATACCGGCATAATTCTTCGCATATAAATTAAACAATGTATGAAGTTCGGTGAAATTCAGCTCTGAGAACACAATGGTTTGCCGGTAAAGCTTTGACAAGTTCTTTATAGACCAATGACGGACTCGTGAGATGTCTACATTAATCTTGCTTGGGATTTCATTTACATTTTCAAATATATGCAACACGTGCTCCCAGTTTTGCATCAACATTACATGCGCCTAAACAAGTACAATGTAGCTTTTGAAATTTGGTGAACTCTAATTTTTCATCAGCTCACGGCTGCCGAAAGTGTGCACACAGCGTCGTAATTATGAGGGTAAACGGAGAACTTCCCCCCCCAAAACTTTGAAAAATGAAAAAATTCCCCTTGATCCCCCTTATTTTTTAGTCCACAAATTTTTTCGATCAAAAACTGACCAAAAGTGGCCATCTTTTTAGCAAAAATTGCAATTTTCTCAGCATTTTCAGCTTACAAACAAGCATTTTTCAACTAAATTTTTCGCAAAAGTCAAATCGTTTCTGCAACATGCTATGTCTTTTCTTTTATAAACATGTTATTCGGCATGTAGGAAGTTGTTTTATAACAAAATTTCACGTATCCATATTTGACACTTTCGGCGAGCCGTGAGCTACACATAGTCGCTCTCACTAAATGCACTAAGAATGAGTTAAACAAAAACTAACATGGTCAACAATTAGAACTTCAATAGAAGAAAGGAAGTCTCGTTCGTGATGTGACTCAACGCTATCACCAATAATCATCCGTAAGCCAAGAGGAGAGCATAACAAAATGTCAGATTCATCAAAGGACGTGTATAATTTCAAGCTCTTCTTAGCCAAACCAATACCTATTCGAAAGCAATCATCTATATTCCCGGACATTAGGTCCTAAAAAAGTTTTTTCAAGCTATAACACTATACTTTTGGTTACTATAACACCATACTTTTCGTACTATTGGTAAAATTTTTTCAAAAATCACCTATAAGGGGTATTTTCATGCGAGAAATAGATTGCACACTTTCTCACATAATAATACCCCTTATAGGTAGTTTTTGTCAAAAAACGTCAAAGTATGGTTTTTTTGGCTCACTCTGTAGGTCTTGGGCAAATTTTTTTGCCCAAGACCATGTGCTGAAATTCCATCTGTTCTCATATAGCCCAAGAAGATTCGGATGCTTTTTTTTCAAATCTCACCTTATATTCCTGAGCAACATCACGCTTTTCATGAATCCGATTCCTATCATCTCCATATTCCTCATCAAACTTAT
>JAQGBS010003830.1:0-11015 GCA_034698545.1 Acrobeloides obliquus
ATCCAAGAAGCACGGATGAAAAAACTCGAATTAAGAGCAAAATTTGGGTTAGCAGATGGAGTAAAGAAACTCGAAAAGCTTCGTCCAGATTGGCTACCTACTGGTGGAGCATAAGTTGAATATTTAGACCAATTAATATTTTTATGTAGACATACTAATTAATCATAATAATTTTTGCCAACGTAATAAATTCAAATTTTCACAAAATGTTTAATGGTTTTTGGCGACGATTGAATTTAAAACACAATTGCATAAGCCGTGCTTTGAGTAGTCATATACCACGATTTTGGCACCTCTTGATTTTCCACTTTTGTGGTTCTTTAGTGCGCTAGATATCCCTTCAACTTCTTGCAGTTTTTCTCTTTTTCAGTTTTCGTTGCTTCCGGTTTCTTCGAATCTCTTGATTGTTCGAGATACTGTCGACAGTTCAATATCAAGAAACCGCGCAATTTCAAGTACTCCTTTTCCATTTTCATGCGCTCTAATTATGGCAGGTCTCAATTCATTCATTTTAACTCTAAAAAGAAAATTTTAAATGAAATTTGAAGAAAAAAATTCAATGAAAAAGCAAAAAAAAATCAAATGTTGCAGTTTCATCTCGCACCCTGTATTAGAGAATTGCTGCACAAAATTTTTCAAACATGTGTCTAGTCCATATTAATCCCTATTTCCATATTAATTTTTGTCTGTTTATCTAGTTTGCATATATTTTGGCTTTCGTAGTAAATGTCGAAGAAAAATATTAGTTTAGTAGAGTTGCTTTTTCTTTGTTATTTAAAATAATTTTATCATTTAGTGGATTTTTTAGTGCACCTATTTCTTCATTCTTATCTTCATTTTTGTGCACATAGTTATAAAATTCTTTTGATGCCAATTTTTTATGGCCTCTGCTCATCGGGATTTGAAAATTTGAAGCTCTAATGGCGTATAGTCTGGCCTTACTGCAAGACCTCCGAATTTTTGGGTTTTTCTGATATTAATTTTGGAACCGCTTTCATAATCTTTTTGGCTGTTTCTTTGATTTTTGTCAAGATTTGTATTGCAGATGGTCGATTGAGTTTGCCTAGTCCAAAAAATATTCAATATTATCTCTTAGAATTTTTCCAATAATACAAATTTCTTCAATTATTTCCTCTGCTTTTTTATTCCCATTCAAATTTTTAAGGATTACACTTCTTTGCTTTTTCTCATGTCAAGTAGCCGTTTTTCGCAGCTCCTAGCATCTCTTCCGAGAGATCAACCCATAAAGTAAGAACCTAATACAAGAAATTAGATTTTCGGGTTGAATAGACGTTCACTGGAGTTTCTTGGACAACCAACCAACATCGACTATGGTTTTAGGGCTTTCTATGGGAGTTTTGATGAGGTCTACGCTTTATGGTGTCAAAAAATAATCAGTGAACGCAGTTCTACATGATAGACTTATTTCCAGAAAATCGATTCTATGTTGCACTGTTCCTTTAAGTGTTAAAGGGAAATTTCCTAATCAAGGTCATATACTGGTTTTGACACTTCGGAACCACTTGCAATCGATTTTTCGCATGGAAACCCCTTAAAATGTTGGTTTTCGTGAGAAACTTCTTTATTTAATTGAATACCTTTTTTCTCGTTTGATTCAGAGTCAGTCTAGTATTTTATGCCCCGGAAATACGCGATTTTGATTCCTCGCATAAAATCCCCTAGAATTTCGGCTTTCATAAACCATTTGCTCTTTCTGTTAAAATTGCATTTTTGGGTATCGAGAAAGCCTAGTCGTATTATCTCATTTTTAGCCCCAAAATGGCATCAAAAGAAGCATTCCCCCTAGGTGTATACGCTCAAGGACAAACCCGTTGGTTGGGTAAAAGAATCGCCAGAGAAACGCTTTGGAATGCGGCGAAGGATAAGCTTAGAGGAAAGAGAGTGTTGGATGTTGGTTGCGGATATGGTAAGATTTTATAGCTTGTATGTCTCTGATGGATCAATCACTCTGAATCAAACACAGCGCCAGACAAACACTAATAAAGCTGTTGGGTTATTGTGGCGTGCAGGAAGCAATGCACCAAGCAAATGTACCGTGCTGTTATTGCTTGAAATAAGTGCCTAGGAACTAGAATTTCTCGAGACTCGCCTATGAATACCTTGTTTTGACTTTTGTCCCAGTTTAAACCAATGATCAAATCATTTTCCTGGAATTCAAATCACTATCAGACTAGAGAACTCCAAAATACACAAAATTTCAGGCCACTACATACAAGATTTCTTAAACCTGGGAGCTGCTGAAGTCTATGGGATCGACTATCTCGACAACATGATTGAGCAGGGTCGACAAAATTTTTCAGGCACGATTCAGGATCTCATTTTCCAAACGCATTTTAGGCAACGAAAAAGTTTGCTTTGAGTGCTTGTCTGCACAGGACATGAAATTTGACAAAGAATTCGACGTGGCCATGTGTATCTTTGTTGTAATGTGGAGCAAAAATTACGAAGAACTGCTAACGGTAAATCCGAGACTTTTGAAGCCATTATCAGAGACTTTTCAGTGTGTGTCTAATGTTCATAAGGCATTGAAACCGAATGGCGTATTGTTCTGTTATGTACCTAATTGTGTGGCAGAACTGAAAAGTTGGTCAGAGGAAGATGGGGTTAAATATGGTATGTATGTGATGTCTATGTTGTTTTTTGTACAGGGTGATCAATAATTTACTCACGTATTTAAAAAGCTCACCAAAAATCGAGTTTAAAACTATCTTTTCCGCCTTGTTTGTCTGTGGATTACAAAAAAATTTCTTCTACATTCTATAGCACTTAATCAGAGCTTTAAAATAAGTTATAGATCGCCCGAACTAGCTCTAACCTTGTCAAGATATAGACAAAAAACATACAATTTTAGGATATCGTAGATTGTTCACTGATGGTCTCGACGACGGAGACAAAATGAACGTTCACTTTTATGATTTAAAAGGTATTTTTACATTTTTATATAGTAGCATTTTTTATCTAGGCAAACCCACAAATTGGGAAATGACATTTTTTCGCCAAGAAACTTATGAGCGCTGTTTTGAAGAGGCCGGTTTTCGTAACGTAAGAGTTGTAGACCCAGTCATCAGAGACGAATGGAGAAGTGAATTTGGAGCGGAGTATGTTAACAAAATGATGAACCCAACACGAGATTTGTTATTCGTTGCAGAAAAATTGTGATATATTTTATATATGGCAGCATATTTAGTAAAGGCTATTGAATTGTTGTTGAAAACTGCATTGTACAATTTGAAAACAGAATGAATGAACAGGACATAATTGATCTGGTAACAATAAATTTCAAGGGTTATCGATGTAAATTTACGTTGTTGTTTAATTTGTTTATGTACAAGGGGGGGGGAGCAAAAGTCCTCACTAAGGGGGCAAAAGTTTTGACATTTCAAAAACGTGTTTTCTCGACATTCTGAACGAGAAAACACCTTTTCAGCATTTTTGACAATATCAAGACGTTTGCCCCCTTGGCGAGAACTTTTGCCCCCTTTGTAAATTTTTATAAAGTTAGAGAAATTAATCAGTTCACAGATAACTAATTTTTTGTTCGATTTGATATAACATCTTTGTTTAAACCGGCAAAGAAACTCTTCTATTAAACAGCTTGCTAATCGGCATATTCGAATTGTAGAAAATTCATCCACAAATCGGGCCAAAACATACCAATCAACTCGCGCGCAAGTTTAGTAATTCCAATGTTGATTTTTTCCGCCAACTTTCTTCTTTTTGTTCATAGTTTTTCTGTGTTGTTTGCTATTGCTTTTTAAATTTGTTTGCTTTCTTTTTCAGTTGGACAATTTTAAATTTAGCTACCACAGTTTAACATTCAAATCTTCAAAGTATTAGCTATTTACTATTATAATATAAAACTTATATTTTAATGCTAAAATCTGAACATTTCTGCTATCAAGCATTCATTATAAGTTTTTTATTCATACAAAATTTTATTACATAAGACTTTATTCTTCGCTTGAGCAAAACGAATCTTTATATAGGGCATTTCCCTTCTTACAAAGGAAGGGACGGAACTGTTGCGCTGAAAAGGTGAGCTGGAGCCATTTTTTCACGATTATAATAGACATGGACTATGAGTTAAAAATTCAATAACTGAATTTAATTCTTTATTGTTCATGTCTTCATTGCATATCGTTAGTTTATCAACAAAATTAATTTTCCTATAAATATGAGAGTATTGCGTAGTGGATAAAGCTCTTGGCTACGAGCCCAATGGACGTGGTTTGGGGCACCGTCAATTTTTTTTTGCCTTGCTGAAAATTTTAGCCTTTTTTGTTTTTTTTTGCAATTTTTGGTACTACTTTGGATTAAGGGGCAAAAATGACGGGCAGATGTCAGTTGGTGACATAAATGACAGGTTTCTGGGCCGAAAAAAATTTCCTAATAATAAGCCTCTCTTGACCCATATAAGGATAATTTTATGTAATAAACTTTTAATGGGGAGCGTCGCTCGGAATCACAACCCCTCCACAGAGCGCGGGGCGCTCGGCTCCCGGTACTTAAAAAAAATTTTTAGGCGAAAACGAATTCGTATTTCGACTTTTTCGCCTGTCGACGTTTTTTTTGGTCGACAGTAACCTTTGGGACTAATTCGTATTTTGGGGCCCAGTTCCCCCTGCTTGCCCATGTGTGAGGGAAAGGAAAAGAGTGAATAGAAAGGAGAAGGTAAAAAAGAGAAATGACAGAAGGGAGAAGGCGCTCATAGCGCCGTAGGCGCTATTTGAGCGTCGAAGCCCGTTGGTCTAGGAACTTTACTATTTAGCTCTTTTGGATGAGTCCGATAATGCATCAGCCAATAATTCAAATCAATATGATTATCATAATTGTTTCCATAATTTTGACTTGCCTTGTGATGCTCTGGGTTATAGCTATGAAAATCTGCAATTCACGTGGCTTGCATAATAAGATTGGTGATGCAAATGCTGAAGTTTTCCAAATTACTGTTCATTGTGTAAGGATTCCAACTCTTACTCCAATGAATTAGAGTTTGAAAAAAGTGGGACCTGGCACTCAGGGACCTAGCTATGCTACTACATAGCGAAGGTAAGTGGCGTAGCCAGGAATTTTTTCGAGAAAAAAATCTTTTAATTTCACCCCAAAACATCTGAAATATCGTTTTTTGGATAGAATACCCATTATTTTGGGTTAAATTTTGAAAAATGATGTTTTTCTCAAGAGTTTTTTGCAAAATTTCTTAAAAAGTGCATTATACTTAAGAAATTTTCAGGTTTGGAGAGGGAGCTTCCCCCTTTTTTTGCGCCGCTGCTACTTCACGGTTTTTTAATTATGATCCCTCACACAAACTTTTGCATTTGTTTTTGTCCGGGTGATCAATTAGTATGTTAGTCTTTAAAATTTTATGACGAGTATACCAAACTTTTACCTCTTTGATTATTAATACATCATATTTATATGTTTTCTATTGTATTTACTTTTATGAATCACTTTTTATTCAATAAGGAATTGTGAGGTTTACTTATACATCACATATCCGAACACAAACGAATATTCAATAAAAGTTTCTTTTTATGTACAAATCACCATGGAGATAACTTGTTTGGGTTGTTTCCATTCATTTAATACAAACAATATCAATATTTTAGAGTCTTTTTTGTAGACTAAAAAACTGCATTATTTATTTTTATTAATGTTTTATCGAATATTAAAAGACGATTTCTGTAAAATTCGATCTTTAGAAGATACAATTTTTTCGAATTTGCTCAATTTGTTTAAAACCGACATATACCCTATCGACTTTTAATAAATGGAACTTTTCTTTATTTCCATATTAATGCTGATATTTTTGTGTCTATGTGTAATAATTTATTGCATGGATACTTGTGACATATTATAACAGATATGTAGATTGTTTATTTTGGAACGAAAATAAAGCTTTCCTTTTAATGGTTTACAAAATACAAAGTGCAAAAAAATTCACTTGTTTATTTGTGTTTTCGTGAGAAAAATGTACAGCGACCATTTTGGAAACAAGATGTGGCGGACACAAACAACATACATATTGTGTATGCTCGTTTGTTTTGATTTTGATCGACTAACTTAGAGGCCAATTTTTAACTATTTGTTTCAAATGTTTGATTGCCTCAAATGATAGGGCTTTTTTCTGAAATATTTTTTTAATAAAATTTTCTTTAAAAACCCTATATGGGTTTTTCGATGCGGGGAATCCAAAAAACGCACTCCCGATGTCTGAACATTTTTCTTGGCCCTATATCGACTAGCATCGTGGCTCAAAAAGGGTTTTTTATGTCAAATTGATGCCAATTTGGTCTGAATGTTGTAATCGGAGGTTTTCGGCTATAATGAATCGATTGAAAATAGTTTTATGATCCAAAAATCGAACGCGCGCATTGCCTTTTATTCTTTTATCTGCTAAAGTTTTTTCGGAAAAATAGCCCTGTCATTTGCTGCAGCTAATGCTTAGTATTACCAAATGTTTTTAGAAAAAGTTATCACCATTTAATTTTATCATGTTGGGTAAAAGAAATATTTTAATACATTCCGGAAGAGAGAATTATGCAAAGTTATTGTTTGGTAGTAGTTTTAGTAATTCATTTAGGTATATTTTTGGGAGTACCTGGAGGTCGAGCTCGGGCTCGACCTTCTCCTCGCTTATCGCTTCCCCTCCTTAGAGGTTCGGCCTCGTTTCCGATGGGGGTGCTTCCCTAGCACTTCCGAACGTCGCTCCGAGCTCCCGAACGGCACTCCCGAGCGTCGATTCATCACCTATTTATAAGCCGCGACTTGTAGTGACGTGTAAATATGAGAATTTTGGAGGCTCTGTAATTACCAGTACATTAGAAATTCAAAATTTAATGCCAAAAAATGGCATTTTTGTGATTTTTGCGCGTTTTGGAATACTTAAATTTTTTAAAGTTTTTTAATTTTCTCAAAAATAACCCACTATGGGGTTTTTCTATGCGAAGAATCGACTGCGCGAATTGTCTAACCATGAAAACGTTTTTCTGACCCTGATTCAGGAAGAGATGTGTGTATTGAAGAGAAAATAGGCTATACTCCGTTTCCCGCATATCATCATACAAAAAATGCGCACTTCATAGCCTAGTGGATAAGGAAGGCGCCTGTCCGATCTGGCAAGTTAAGCAATGTTGGGCTTGCAGGTTCAATCCCGCTAGGGCAAAAAATTTTGATTTTCGAAACATGGAGCAAAAATTTTTTGCTCCATTGTTTGTAAAAGAATTTTGTTGAAAATCAAAATTTTTGCCCTAACGGGATCGAACCTGCGGGCCCAAAGTTGCTTAAAAGCCAGGTCGCACGGGCAGCTTCCTTATCCACTAGGCTATGGAGTGCCCACTTTTTTGTATGATGAGCGAGAAACGGAGTATAATACATAGTCAAAGAAGCGTTTTCAAGGTCTGGCAATGCGCGCAATCGATTTCTCGCATAGAAAAACTCCCTAAAGAGTTATTTTTGAAATTTTTTTAAAAATTGCCTCAAAATCGCAAAAGTGCCATTTTTGGGGGCACCCTATATATAAGAAGATTCTTTTTCTGGAATTTTTTTCTAAGTAAAGAATTTTAGACGCTTCGTTAGCTCAACTGGTTATAACTATAATTTGTATACGGTTGATCCTATCAATAAAGATGAGCCAAAATTTGAAAAAATACTTATTGCAAACCGAGGTAATTCATCTTTATCATAGGTCGGCAAGGGGGGAGCCTCCTCCTGATTCACTCACTTATGGATTCAAAATTGAGGGGGACCACATCATCGGGGGTTCCCTTTCCCCACCTTGTCGACCTATGATCTTTATAATAATAAACCAATTTTTAACATGCCATTTTAAGGAGAAATTGCTTGTCGTATCATCAAAACTGCCAAAGAAATGGGTATCAAAACGGTTGCTGTTCATTCTGAAGTTGACTCCGACGCATTGCATGTAAAAATGGCCGATGAACATATTTGTATAGGACCGGCTCCAACTCGAGAATCCTATTTAAGAATGGATAGAATTTTAGATGCGGTTAGACAAACGGGTGCTCAAGCAGTAAGCTATTAAAAAACAAACAAAAAATAGTAACTGTATAAGGGTATTTTCCGAATGAAAAACACGAATTCGAGCTCAATTACACTATAAGAAATTCTCTTGGCGGCATACCCCCGAAAAATGCCCTAAGGGTCATTCAGATATTATGTAATCATGTTGGGGGGAGGGGTCAACCCTTCTCATAAAAATTGATTACATTAGTGCATTTTTGATGGTTACGTTGGGGGGGGGGGGGGGGTAAACCACCAAAAAGTTGATTACTTAATATCTGGATGACCCCTAAAATTGATATGTTTGCCAAAAATCCCCACTTCCTATTCTCATGCATTCATCAAAAACTAACACCAGAACAGGGGGCGAAAAAGTGTCATCACCCAGCGCGCATCATCAAAATCACCCATCACCCACTGAACGGTATCACCCAATGACCTAATTACCACCTAGTGAATGATAGGTGATACCATCCAATGGGTGATGGGTGGGTGATAGTTGGATGCTATCACTCATTTTTTGACCCCTGCATCAGAATCGATCCAGTGGGTTGAAATATCCCAGAAAAGCTTTTTTCAGAGTGTCTCGACTTTTGGAGTCATTTTGGATAATCAACTAGAATATAACAGAATTGCTATAAAAACTATTTTTTTAGGTCCACCCTGGTTACGGATTTTTGTCTGAAAACGCGGAGTTTGTCCGCAGACTTACTGAAGCTGGTGTAGTTTTTATCGGACCCAACACAAAAGCTATGACTGATATGGGTGATAAAATTCATTCGAAAAGAATTGCCAAGAAAGCAGGAGTTAGTATGATGCCTGGTTTTGATGGAGAAATCCCGGATGAAGCAACTTGTCTTCGCGTAGCACATGATATCGGTTATCCTATCATGATTAAGGCCTCTGCCGGTGGCGGTGGGAAAGGTATTCGAGTCGCTTGGAATGATAAAGAGGCCAAAGAAGGATTTCGGTATTAGTGATGCTCAAAATTACAACGAGTGACAACTGTGTCTCCGGCCTCCAATATACAAATTTTGGTCACCGTAGAATTTTTTCATGGCACAAAGGCAACAAATTTGTCATCATGATGCAAACCAAAATTCACATATTTGAGGCTGGTGACGAAATCGTCAGTTTTGTAACTTCGAGCATCATTATTTGGTCACTTCCAATTTCATTTTTATGGATAAAAATTCAGGCTCTCAAAACAAGAAGCGGCATCTTCTTTTGGCGATGATCGAATGCTTGTAGAAAAGTACATTGACAACCCTCATCATATTGAAATCCAGTTGCTCTGTGATAAACACGGAAATGGTATTTATTTAAATGAGAGAGAATGCTCAATTCAAAGAAGAAACCAGAAAGTTATTGAAGAGGCGCCTTCGTCATTTGTTGATCCAGAATTGCGTCGTAGGCTAGGTGAAGAAGGTATAGGACTTATTTGCTGGTATAGAAACTTGATTTTTAGACGCCATATAGTCAACCCCCCCCCCCTGTCGACTCTTTTCATTACGCCTCTGTAATGCATCCCCAAGTCTTGGAGGTTAAGATGGTATAGAATATAGAACATGGTTTCAGATCTAGAATCTTGGTTTCTGGATGTCCTGGGGTCTATTGTTGTACAAGTTCACTGAAAACCGACAAGTTTGTCACTTGCCACTTATCACCTATCGAAAAAAACTGACTAATCTCTTTTGCTTAGTCAGTTTTTTCGATAAGTGATATGTGACAAACTTGTCGGTTTTTTAGTGAACTTGTCACTAATCATTTGTCACTTTTCATGTGCCAACTTGTCGGTTTTTTCCCTTTATTTTTGTGACTTATCGCTTATCACTTGTCACTAATCAAGTGCAATAATAGACCCCTGGAGTAAAAAAGCCCCCCCCCCCTCGTCCCTAAGTTTTCAGAAATATGAATATTTCCATATATGAATCAAAGGACAATTTTTAGCTGTTCAATTGGCTTTGGCTGTTGGATATGATTCAGCTGGCACAGTTGAGTTCTTAGTGGATTCCCAAAAGAAGCATTACTTCAATGAAATGAACACTAGGCTTCAAGTAGAGCATCCTATCACGGAAGAGATTACCAATATCGATTTGGTTCAACAAATGATTCGAATAGCATACGGTCATCCATTAAATATCAAGCAAGATAATGTCCATATTAATGGATGGTCTTTTGAAAGTCGAGTTTATGCTGAAGTAAGATAACATATGATGCAAATGAAGAAATATATTGGGTCATACTCCCTGAATCAGGGCTATTGTGACGTTGCGATGAATCATAACGTCGTCATGACGCTGTCGTGATGCCGTCATGACATCTCGATGACGTCGTAACGCCGTCGTGACGTCTCGATGTCGTCATGATACCGTCGTGGCGTCGCGATGCCGTCATGACGCCATTGCGACGTCTCAATGCTGTTATGACGCCGCAACGCCCTCGTGACATCGCGACGCCGTCGTGATAGGCGTCTCGACGTCACGACGGCATCGCAAAGTGAGAAAAAAATATTGTGCAAGAAAAAATATGTGTGAGAAAAAATTTATGCCACATCGATTTATTGACAAAGACCGGCTAATTCAACTTTTTAGGACCCATATCGTGGCTTTGGTATTCCATCAATCGGGCGATTGACCAAATATGAAGAACCCTCGCATATTCAAGGCATTCGGTGTGATTCGGGTATACGTGAAGGTTCAGAGATTTCCATTTATTATGATCCTATGATCTGTAAAGTAAGCAAGTCAAATTTTCAACCATTTTACATTTTCCTATTTTTTAGCTAATTTCATATGGAAAAGATCGCCCAGAAGCCTTAAACCGAATGGAGGATGCACTAGATAACTATGTTATTCGTGGGGTAACTTAACTTATTTTAAAAGTGGAAAAAAATTTAGGTCACAAACAATCTTTCATTGTTGAGGGATATATTTGGTGAAGAGAACTTTAGAGCTGGCAATATTACGACC
>JAQGBS010003831.1:0-11015 GCA_034698545.1 Acrobeloides obliquus
ATATAGTGTGGGTGAAGTTAACGAGTCTATGGATGCTTTGGTCAAGTTTATACCACATTGGAACCAATTTTGAAGAAGTGTGGTATCGAGAGTAACGTTGTTATGTAAGCCCTAAAAATCAAAATACAAGGGGCAAAAGTCCTCGTATAAGGGGTAAAAGTCTTCGCCAAGGGGCAAGGTTAGCAAATATTTTACTTCTTGGCGAGAACTTTTTGCCCTTAGGCGAGAACTTTTTGTCCCCTGGCGAGGACTTTTGCCCCTTAGACGAGAACTTTTTGCCCCTTCTTTTATGCCATTTATTGTGAGAACCTGATTCATGTCAATAAACCGATTTTTATGTAATTGATGTTGGGGGTTTGGGGGAAGAGTGGTGGAGTGTTGGATGAGATTGCGGGACCTTGTGGGTTTCTCGGACACATTAGTTTTTTATTATTCTATTGTTGGCGCACCCAAGCGTGTATATCCTAGGCAACTCCGCCAATAGATGAGTTAATTTTTGCCCGTAGAGCCGAAAAATTAAAATTGGATGTAGTAGAAAATTTCAATTTTTTCTCAAATTTTGTCAGGAAGGGGCGAGCTTTTGGACTTTTTGAGGAGGGGTTGGTGGGTATATATAAAAAAATACCTTATAATCCGGCTTGTTAAACGTAGCCTGACCCACTTTTTCTCTCCCTCGATTTTCAACTAAAATTCTCAAAACATCCCCTGCTTGAGCATTGATTAGCAATGAGGTCTGATTTACCCTTGACAAAAATCCCTAAAAAATTCACTATCTCATCAAAGTATTATCCAACGCCCACCTGATACACATTATTTACAAAAACATAGCCATAATCCTTGATATTAGGCGTGGTAAGAGTTTTTCCGGCTGATTTTAAAGTCGTTGTATATAAAACGAAGCCATATGGATGATCAATGTCTTCAAAACTTTTTGGAGTTAGGGATTGAGTGCAAGTTTCTTGAATTCGTGTCAAAATTGAGATTAAACTTGACCCAAGACGTTTTAGGGTAACTTGACCATAGTTTGAGACCCTAAAAACGATTTTGGACAACAAGAATGAAAAATTACGGATTATTTTGGGGTATGGATAGAGGAGGCTGTGTCCATCCGGGAAAATTTTGAATCATGGAATGAATTGCGGTGTAAATGTTTGTTATGTCTCCATTTTCTGAAATCGGTGCACCATAGTCGTAGGATGTTATCATCTAAAAATAGTGCTAATTTTTCGACTGGACCAGAACCATACTCTCCCTCTCCAGATCTGCTGCAGGCGGGTGCCGTGCCCTTTAAACTAAGAAAAATCTAAGGTACCCTCTTAGATTTTGGAGCGCGAGCACCATCACTGTGGCCCGGGAAAATAGCATTGTTATGTGTCGTAATATTGCAACGGCGAACGCACGAGAGCATAACAAACACCTGTCTAGATCGGACAACCAAAGGCATTTCAGTCTTGCTCTCGCTAATCCACTACCTGCCTTGTTCGATGATGTAGCTAATAAACAATACTTTTGAGTCCCAACATCACGTAACAATCCATTTGTATTGTTACACCACCCTTTCGATGATCCCATCGTACAGACCCCTTCACGGTAACAGCGGAAGGACTCAAATTTGATCAAATATGTACAGCTCTTTACATAATTTTTGACTTACTATGCGCTTGACATTCGCCGATCTTCCACAAAGGAATCAAAAAATGAAAACTCTTACCGGATCACCTCCATCAGGCTCAGCCCCATTCATAAAATCAAAATTCGTCCCTCCATGTGCCATGTAAATATTGAATGATGCCCCTAGGGAATACATATGATTGCGGTTAGAAATAACCGTTGTAGAATTAGCAGCTGGTCTTCGATGCTGTCCCCAATCGGCATACCAAGTTATCCAGTATTCAGAGCAAACATTTGGGCCTGAAATTTTTTGGATATGGATAAATTATGGGGAAATAATGGGCAATAATATTAGGCCTTGATTATTATGCAGGGAGGTGGGGGAGGGTTAAACTTTTAGTGTTAAAGGATCTGGTTTTTAAAGGGGGTGGAGGCTGATCGTAAAAAATGTCATTAAAAAAATTGTTGCTGACCCGATTTGGGACATTTGAGGGTATCCTTACCTCCATGGTTAAACTCATCTTGCTTTTGAAAATTATCATCGATAACACTGTTATTAATTTGAATCCCAAAATCCACGGTTGTCAACGTCCCCGGAACAGCCCCACATTTGAGAAATTTGGGATTATCCGCTGAAAATTTTTTAATTCTTTTTCGAAATATTTTTTCCTCACTCACTAGTGTACAAAACTGTATCATTTCCAAGTTTACTCCAAATTAGATCTCTTAGAAAAGCTGTATAGTTATGGTCACAGGCATGGTCAAGTGAGCCATATTCGTTTTCGACTTGAAGCATGAGAACCGGGCCACCGTTTTTGTAGAGCATCGGTTTTACTACATCGAGGAGGATATTGTAGTAATTTTGGACAGCATTGAGGTAGCTGAAAAATGGGAATTTAGGGTAGCCCTTCAAAACCCATAAAATCGATTCTAATTGTTATTTTGAGGGCTAGTTGATCCATCTTACACCCTGACCCATATCAATCAAGCCTAAACCCCCAGATATTGCTTTGAAAATGGAGAAAATCCATACTTGGTATTATAAATCCGCATTGATATCCCAGGATATTTGAGTAACCAATAAGGAAAACCACCATTTTCCCATTCAGCACAAATAAACGGCCCAGGCCTAAGCAAAACATCCAACCCATTTATTTGAGCTAATTTCAAAAAATGCGTTAAATTCAACCCAGGTGAAGAAAAGTCGAATCTAAACGTATCATTTTTTATCCCTCCAGAAGACCATCAGAGACGCAGGAATGGGGTCACTGAAAGAAGGGAGAGTCCCAAAAACTAAATAGAGTACCCACGGATTTTTTCGCCAATCTTCATCCGGTGAAAATCCTAAAGCGGGGTTTATACTTCCGTCGTGTCGCGCGACACGCAGAGCAATTACGTTTATAGGGCGAACATTTTTCCCCTATTGTTTATAGTTGCGTCACGCGACGGCCTGTGACGTCACAAGTGTTGACTACGCGACGTCACACAACACGACACATGGCCGAGTGGCAAAAAATTGACTCCAAGTGGGATTCGAACTCGCGACCATGGCCCAATTCCTAGCTTGAACCGTACGGTTGACCGTACAGTTCACGGTTGACCGTACGGTTCAAGCTAGGAATTGGGCCCATGTGATCAAAAAGCCGCTGCTTTGTCATTGCACCACCAAGGCTTGTTGATGGATAAACGTTTTTTCAAATGTCGCGCGACAGACTATAAACGTCAACTCGCTTAGCGCGACACAAAACTGCACTGTATCGACGCGACGAAAGTATAAATCCCACCTAAGGGGGTACCTTTGGGGTTTTCGATCTTCAGTCGTTTACGGGGGAGGGGGCTCGGCGCGAACTGCAGTATCTACGGCCCTGAAGATATCATCCTTACTTTCCCTGATACATCTCATGCAAATTCCATGGCACGTAAACTTGAACCACATTTAACCCCAAAGCTCGGATTCTTTGTAATCGATCATTCCATAGATCAGGATGAATCCGCATATAGTGAATAGAGCCGGATATATAGCGAAATGGTTTCCCATCTTTTAGAAATTGACGGTTATTGTAGTCGACACTGAAAGTGCCGGCATTTATGCTATAGAAGACCGTGGAAAATAAAATTATAGTACAAAAAAAGCGATTTATCATGCTTTTATTTGTTCTCAAATAGTAAAAATCGATTTTTTTGTTGCAAAATGAAAGTGCCTGACCGGTTATTGATATGGGTAATAAAGGTCTAGTCCGAATTGAGAATTTCGTCTTTTTTTAACATTCGGCCACATGCTTTTCATACTTTTTCATTGTGTTTTATTTGAATTTTTTATGGTACTTTGAATTTATACAAGGAATTTTTTCTTATCGATACTTAGAGATTATTCCTAGAGGAGTAAAAAAATTCAAATTTGCATTTATTTAACCAATAGGAAGTTGTTTGTTGTCCCAAAAAAGTAAATTCATACGCAAACAAAACTTTTTTCCTTGAGACACCAAACAGATCGTTGAACATTCTTACACTTTTCATAGCATAGACAAAGAATTTTGAGAAAAAAACTTTGAGAAAATGGGTTGGATGTTTTTAAAGTTTTGAAAAATAATGGCAAGAATGTATACTTGGGGCCGCGCCTCCTTCTTAGGCCCTACGCAAGCTTACGCAAGTTCGTCGTACTGGCAAAAGTGATTTTTCGTCGATTTATAGTGTCTTTTGGGCCAGTACAACTGATGCAATGACATTTTAAAATAGTTTGCATGAAAGTGCGACGGAACGCACATCAGTGCGATAGAGCGGAAGCCTCTAGTCTCCAGTACGACGATCGTACGATGGAGCCGTTGTACTCGTCGTACTGGGTACAACGGCGTCGTACTGGCGAAAGTGTAAAATTGTCAATACGATGGCTTTTCCGTGAAAATTTTTTCAGTACGACAGCATTTTCGATCATTTTGTTGCAAAAATACCCTCGAACAGTCGCGGAGAAACTAATGGAAAACCAGTTAGTACAACGGCCAGTACGACGACTTGTGGCCCATTGTACTGAAACTTGCGTCAGTACGACGAACTTGCGTAGAGCCTTACGGTACCTCTTTCCTACAACCCCTTTTGCTAAATTAAAATTTTTCCAATTCTTATTAAAAATTAATTTATGTCAAAAAAGATTCCAATTATCAAGTTTTTTTTGTTTTGTCCAACTAAACTCAAGCAATTCGCTTCAATACACAAACCACTTTGAAACTTTTTACCAGATTTTGTTTTCAAAATATCTCGTCAATGTTTGATTTTCAACTAGGAGTAAATGGGAAAAAATTATCAGCTAAAATTCTCTGTTCTCATCAATTGATAATAATTATAAGCGCACCTGACCGATAAAATTTATAAGAAAAAGGTATAGAATTCATGCATGGAATGTAAGCATTTCTCAAATCTATAAAAACAACATTTTTACCACTTTATGCATGAAAAAAATCCAGATTGCATCGATGTTCAAATTTCTAGTATTTCTAAGCCTTCTTTATTCATTCTCGTTTGCCCAAAAACCGCTCACCATAAACACTCCTCTAGGTTCAGTTGAAGGTTTCACGGTAGACCATGGAAATAACACTCAAAATATTTGGTATGGCAGGGCAGATGTTTTTATTGGAATTCCATTTGCTCAGCCACCGGTTGGAGAGTTGAGATTTAAGGTAACTCCTAAGGAGTAGCCTAAGACAAGAATTTTAGCAACCTCGACCAATAACCAAATTTCCTGGACCTAGCCCTTATAATGCGTCTTATTTTCGATTACCATGTATCCAGCCGGGAAAATTGGATACCATGAGTGAAGATTGTTTGTACTTGAATATACTCACTCCTAATGTAAGATGATGTCCATATCCATGCTATCAAATTTAGGCCACAGCCACCGATAAATATCCTGTTATGCTTTTCATCCATGGTGGTGGCCTAATCACGGGCGATAGTCACTTTGACTGGATCCATCAAACCAGATGCATCACCGCCAAAGGGGTCGTCTTTGTAGGCATTGAATATCGGATGAGTTGGTTAGGTAAGATCCCTTGGGAGCTAGTTCTCTTTAGGGAGGTTACCCACATGAGCAAAAATCTAAGTTTCTGATTTTCAAACATTTTTGGTTAGATTTTTGCCCCTGTGGGTGGCCCCCCTAAAGGGAACTAGCTCCATCCCTTTTTATTCCTGAAAATTCAATTTTTAGGCTTCTTCACAACATTCACTGATGATTTTCCGCCAAATTTGGGCATGTTAGACCAGGTAATGAGTTATTCATTTTTATCACCCCAAAAATTTAGGTTCAAGCCTTGAGGTTTGTAAAATCAATAATCCCATATTTTGGAGGTGATCCAAATCGAATCACTGTTGCCGGACAATCTGCTGGAGCTCATTCTGCTTCATCACATACATACTCCCCACTTTCTCAAAGTAAGGTCAATAACAAACGTCTTGAAATGCAAATTTGTAGATCTTTTCCAACAAGTTATCATGGAATCCGGAACAGTTTTAACTTGCTATGAAGATAGTTTGGGTCCGACAAACGTGAGCATGGTTTATGCTGAATGGGCATGTGGATATACTCAGGAAATGTGGAATTCTGGGAATTTTACGAAATTAAAAGAGTGTTTAATGAATATTAGTGTTGAAGATGGGATGAAGTCTGAAGGGGTAACATTGAAATTGTTGATAAGACCCTGGCCATAGTCCTGAGATCCAGACCAATACCCATACCCTTCCACCTTGAAAAATTGCTCTAAAAATTGTGTTTTAGAGAGCCACAGGTCATACCAGTAACCATGTCTGCTGGAACATGGTCCAAGACAATTATTTCTTCCCTAGCACCCCGCAAAACTTGTGGAAAACACGTCCAAACAAACCAGCTATTATTGGTACTTGCCGAGATGAATATGAACTTTTTGGTATGGTTTTTTTAAAATTTTTCATAACCCTTGAGATTTTTAGAGTTCGCACGATTGTCGAGCGACAAAAATTTGACTACTTATACAAAGCAACTAGTCGAGCAGAGGTTATTGCAAATGTACGCAGAATATTTTGGGGATAAGTCCCAGCAGGTGTTGCAACTTTTTGAGGATAATTATTTGCCAAAGGGGACTGCTGATGATGATCATTTTCAATGGTTGATGTTTGATATCAAGGTTTGGTATAAGGTTATCCCACACACGGAGGCAATCCTCACTCCAAAAATTTAAAATTTTAGAGCCTAAAATTCCAATTGTAAATTCAAGTTATTTTTTGGTAAAAAATCCAATTTTGATCTATATACCAATTTTCGCGAGGAGATCCCATTTTTGGCCTCAAATTAAAATTTTGGATCAAAATTCAAATTTTAGGGGGCAAAAATTCTAATATTTGGACCCCTTGAAATGAATATCCACGTTTTTAGGTCGGAACAGCAGCATATTTCACTTGGGGAGCCGTCCAAGAGATCCAATACTTTTTAGCCAATAACAACCCAAGTGTTTACGCATATGAATTCGATTGGGCTGATAATATTAATGATAGCCCGAATCCATTGGCAAGCTGGGGATATAACGGTAAATTTTTTACATATTTACAGTGGCATACCATTGGGGGGGGGAGGGGGTACATGAGATGCCCTTTATTGACCCATTTGAGTTTCCCATGTATCCTAACCCTAGTGCACACTAAAAAACAACAATAAACTTTATGCGCAACAGTCGACGACCACTAATCAATATCAAAAAACATAATATCGATAATTTTCTAAAGTGTCCAATTTTCAGAACTTTCGTTGCGATACTCGAACACTTTTGAAAGTTTTTTGAAAAGAAAGATAAAAAGGATTGTTGTGGTTCGAGTATTGCAATGAAAGGCGAGACAGCAATAAATTGAAGGACAGGATCAATAAAACATATGAACAAGATCATGACAAATATCCAGCGTATCAATAATTCTGATCTACTTATGTTCCCTGTACAATTTGTGCCAAAAATTGAAAAAATCTTGTTTTTTTATGAGCGCTATAAAAATTGAATTTTTAGCTGCACGACATGGCTGTGAGATAAGTTTCTTATTTGACTATGGTGCTTGGGATTCTTCGGACCAATATGTAGCCAATTTAATGCAAGATTCATGGACTAATTTTGTTATCTATGGGTAAGATGCGTTTTTTTTTGCTTTTATGGATGAAAAATCTTAGAAAGCCTTCTCTAAACGACTCATGGAAGCCCACAACATCAAAAATCCCCACTGCACTCGAATACCTTTCAATAAACAATGAATCATCGATGCAAACAGGATATAGAGCTATAGATTACACCGTTTGGATTCAAGTAAAGCCTCGAAACTAGGTGGAATACCAACAAATTTAGGAACTACCCAAAATCCTTGGAGATTCTCCTCCAAATCTACCTCATAACTATCCAAGTATGAAAAGGAACTTCTTTCTAGCTTAAATTTTTAGTTTGCCCAAGAGGGGTTACATCAAAAGTCAAAAATACGACTTGTTATGAGGCTTTTGGTACCTCCCTAGCATGGGATGCAGCACAAAATGCATGTGGAACAAATTCTTATGGAAATCTTGTTACTATTGGAAATGCTTTTGAGAATTCTGACCTACTGAGTATGTTATCCAGATCGAGGCATCCCGTCCGATCTGGCAAGTTAGGCAACGTTGGGGCCGATTCTTGTCAGAGAAGGCGACGGTTCCCGTGACGAATTCCCTAGTCGCCACCCCGCGTCTGAGGGTTAGAAGGCTAGCTCACCTGCCCGTGGCTGGCGGTCCTTGACATGGTAGAGAACGGCACTGTAATCTCACAGTAATTTGGTCTTGTGCTGTTGTGAGGGGGCACCTCTGAGAGGTTTACCTGAAGAAGGTTTACCCAAGTATAAAAAAGTTTAACTTTTAGACTATGCCAAAAAAGCTTACCCAAGTTGCTCTTCATTTTATATCGGTTTGTACAAAAATTCGTTCACAAATAATTGGAACTGGGCTAATTATGATACTTCAGCTTTTAAAAATTGGAAATCTGGTATGGTTTTCTCATGGAAGATCAAAATTTCGAAATTTTAGGGTACCCAACTTCGGATGCAAATGCAAATTGTGTAGTTTTAAACGCAAATGATGGTACTTGGACGAATCAAGCATGTACGAATGCGGCATGTTATGTATGCAGTTATTGGTAGAATATATTGAAAAACTTTGAACGCCTAACTATGTTTAAAAAATAAAACTTTATAAATTTGCCTATTGAAATCTCTTCTTACCCCTCCCTAGTGCCTTACATTTCCGTAAGGGCATTGTTCTGCAAGCATAAGGCAACTCCTAGTGCCTATCTTTTCAGGATAAACGAATTTTCGAATGTTGTCTTAGACATTTTTATGCATCTTATTGTGGGCTATAAATTTGCTGAAGACCACATTCAAAAATTCGTTGACCCTGAAGAATAAAACCGTCTCGACGCCATTATGCAATTAGTGCTTGTCTCGAAATCGTCGAGACGAATTAGTGGAGGCCCTTAGCAATATTACTTTTCAGCAAAAATATTTTCCATTTATTTATTATAGCGAAAAAATTGCCATTTTTCTCAGAAAATGGCAATTTTTGGTGAAAAACTTAAAAATTTTTTCTGTGAGGTACCCTTCTGTGAGATACCCTACTAGTACAAATATTTTTAATAATAAAGTAATAACTTTTGCCATACATTTTATAGTCTAACATTTTTTGAACCAATATTTCTTGATCAAAGGCCTACAGTTCAATTATGCATAAGATTATTCTATTAGCCAAATATGAAAGTTTCGCATATACTTTTATGGAATGGTAACACTAAAGCGCCGGAAAAAAAACTGTTACTAAAAAATAATGTGCATTATTTATGCTAGGCCATCGTGCATTCAAGTATAAAACTAATAATACTGTAACATTGCCACGTATTCTTTCAATATTTCCACGTATTTTTTCGAGCCATTTTAAATATAGTCGATTCACCACCTTTTTCTTGAGATCGGATCCATTGTGGCCGATAAACAAGGCGTACAGTAGTGTGTCCAGGGTCCAACCATTTTGGTGTCCAGGTGTCTAGCAATGGCCAACAAGTGTGGTGTCCAGCAAGAGTGGTGGCCAGCAAGAGCGAATTTTGGTGTAAAAAATCGAATTTTGCTAAAAAATTGAATTTGGCCAAAAATTAAATTTAGACCAAAAAAATTGAATTTTTGCACAAAAAATCGAATTTTGTCTACAAAGTCGAATTTTGGTCAAAAAATAGAATTTTGGCCAAACAATTGAGCTTTGTCGAAAAAATTAAATTTGGCCAAAAAATAGAATTTTGATCAAAAAATCGAATTTGTCTAAAAAATCTATTTCAACGTCACGAAAAATTTTTTGCAACCTTTATAGAAAAGCATCTGGCAGCGCAAACCTTCACTTGTGGACTTATTTTTTATTTTTAGATGACTCATTTTTCTTGGGTATTTACTATACTCTTTCTTTATTTTGTACAATTAGATAGGGTAACTACTCAAGAAACAAATTTCCATGCCACAACCATAAACGAAGCTTCTGAAAACCACGAGATAACAACCGCTAACTCTGAACATAAGGAAACTAGTGTAGCTAAAGTTGATGGCACCACAGTTTTTAACAATCCAGGTTCATCAAATTCTGAGACTACCTTCAATGGAGGTCCATTTGATTCCATCATCGCACCAATTTCCGACTTACCAGATACAAAAACTTCTGTCAATGAAAGAGTGCAAGATCCTAGCACGTTAGGATCCGGTCAACCTGTCACAACATTAAACAGTAGGGAAACAGGTGGGAGCACTGCACAAATCGATGAAGCAACTGGTTCTGGAACGAATACAAATGAAGAATATAGCATAGCTACACTGGAAAACAGTACAATTTTACCTTTTAGACCATTTTTTAAATCCATGTTATAATTTTTAACAAACTTTTAGCTACTGGTTCGATTCTTGTTAGTGATCCAAAGAATACCACTATTGCTAGAAATCGTAAGAAAATTATGAGCCATTTCATGCCAAGATAAAAAATTCAACACCCATAGTGCAGTGGCTTCATGACCAGTGTGTTCATGACGTCAATGTCAATAACATTGACTTACATGTCAATGTTACTGTCAATTTCTTGACTTGGCATGTCAATGTCATGTCATTTTGTGAATGACGTCAATGTCAATATAAATGTCAATGTCATTGACATTGATGTCATCCACAAAAGGACATTGACGTCATTCACAAAATGACGTCAAATGTCAATGTCAACCTTAAAAAATGACGTCATAAAAACACTGGTGGCAACAGTACATAGGCCACATATGTTTCACTGTCCAGAAACTGTGACCCCTTTTTTAAAAAAACATCACAGTTTTACCATTAAACGCTTTTCACTCAATTCTTTTTTTATT
>JAQGBS010003832.1:0-11012 GCA_034698545.1 Acrobeloides obliquus
TAAAAACTGTAAAGTACACACTTTACACTTTTTTGTAAAGTGTGCACTTTACAGTTTTTTAGTGCATTTTTGGCGCACTTTACACTAATCATTTTTCACTTTACACTTTTACTTTTGTGCAACAGGCCCCAGAGCTCGACAATTGAATTTTCTGTAATTTCTCGAATATTCCACAATGATGACATCATTCTGGAATATTCGATAATAGAGTTATTTTGATAAAAATTAAAAAACTTGAAATTTTTTGAAAAAATCGCTCATAAATCTCTTTTTTGCGCCACCCTATGCTTTTTAGTGGGTAGTCGATCGTCATTTGCGACTTGGCTTGTTTGCAATCAAAACAATTTACGAAGGCGATGAAATCACTTGTAATTTCAACGATGTATTATAAAATTTATTTAAAAAAATAAAATAAAACTAAAAAATCCCATATAATTTAAAAAATTTTTGATTACTAAACTACAGCGGAACTTGTACCACCTGTCAAATAGGTACATTCTGAGAGATTGTTCGATTTCAGCGCGCAAAAAAGCTTTTTAGAAACAGATTTTTTTCAGTATAAGGTATTCATCTATGAAGATTCTAATGGTGTAACTAATTTTATGTCAAATTTTCAGGTTTTCATTGTAATACACAAACTATTTGAACATCAAAACGCAATATTCGGACCTTCCGTAGAGTTGACTTAAAATCTTGTGATTAGACATTTTTTTGAAATTTTCAAATAGTTTGTGTATTACACCGAAAACCTGAAAATTTAACATAAAATTAGTTACACCATTAGAATCTTCATAGATAAACCTTACACTGAAAAAATCTGCGTCTAAAAAGCTTTTTTGGGCGCTGAAATCGAACAATTTCTCAGAATGTACCTAATTGACAGGTGGTGCAAGCTTCATTTTTGCTATTGTATTTAATTTTTGTGTTCCTCCATGAATTCTTTCATAAAGTCGGCTAAAGTTTGAGTTTCATCAATTGTTATAGCATTGTAAAGAGAAGCACGGATTCCTCCAACAGATCTAAAAAATTTTGCGTACGAAAATTAAAAAATTGCAAAAAAATAAAGCTTGGCTCAAAAATTTTTAATCTTTACCGATGTCCTTTGAGTGAAATCATGCCACGACTAATAGATTCTTTAATAAATTTAGCTTCTAGTGCTTCGTCCCCTTCCTTGATTCTAATCGGAATGTTCATACGACTTCGATACTTCTTATCAACTGGGTTATGGTAAAAGCCTTCAGATGAATCAATCAAGTCATAAATTAGGCTTGCTTTAGTCTAAAAATAAATCAAGTTTAACATAGTGATTTTGGCCCATCCTGTATTATACACAATGCATACCTTGTTTCTCTTTTCCAACTCATCAACTCCGCCAATATCGCGAATCCACTCCAACACCAATTTTGTGATGTAAATTCTATAAAAATAATCCTATTACATTAAACGTGTAATGTGTGTTTGTCTGTCCAGATGATCTTGGGAACGATTGATTTAAACCCCGAGCGCTAAAACAAAAGTTGTAGGATACGATAAGTGAAGACGATCGACACCACTTTTATGGGAGTATTCGCTCAAAAAAAATTTTTCAATTTTTTCGATTTTTTACATAAATAGGACCTGCATGTACTACGGAGGTATTTTATACAAAAATTATAGAACCTGGAGGTGCTACTAACTTTTTATTTATAAGCCGCGAGAGCCGGAGGCGCTCGACCCTTGGTACTTATTTTTAAATTAAAACAAACCCATAGCTACAAGGCGTATTGTAAACCGAGTTGTTTTTATGTATTTCCTTGAAACTAAGGACTCCGGGAGTATGAGGTTGCTCATGTCCGATCAAATCTTTTTGTACGCCTACAATTGTGACTCCAGATATGCCAACATTCTTTTGGGCTCCAGCAAAGAACATGCCATGCTAAAAATTTATATCTTAGAAGCCATAAAAACTTCCTCAAAAAAACGCTAAATTTGGCAGATACAGAGCGTTCATTTTGGTCTGCAACATCAATGTTTTTAGCTGTTCTCGCACCCCTCTAACGAATTTCTATGCGGTCTTTTTTAAATTATAGCTAAACAATGGCCGAATAAGTGTTGATACAAATTTTCGAAATCCGTTGATCCTAACATTCAAAAATTACTTTGAAGTTTTCAAAGTCGATTTTCTTCATCTTAAATAATAGTGGCGAGATATTTACTTTGAAGTTGATAGTCAAAAATGAGGCAAAAACAAAATGATGCATCCGGGAATCGAACCCTTGAAAACTTCAAAGTAATTTTTGACAATGTTAGGATCAACGGATTTCGAACATTTTTATCAACACTTATTCAGCCATTGTTCAGCTACAATTTAAAAAAGACTGCATAGAAATTTATTAGAGAGGATGCGAGAACGACTAAAAACATTGATGTTGCAGACCAAAATCAACGCTCTGTAGGTCTTGGAGTTTATTTATGGTTATGGATTTAATAAGAGCCTTTTTATTCACCTTTGAAACGTCAAAATATCGACTAAGAATATTCGAAGAGATGTCAGCTATTAGAGGCACTCCTGGTAGCGAAGTTGGTGGCTCTTGAAATTCAACGCCGTGAATAGTCTCATTAGCACAATAATACAAGTAAGCGGCTTCTGGATCGATATTCCATGTAGATGGATCGGGAACAGTAACGAAAGGTTTCTTTATATCGAAAACCTAAAAAGTGTTACAGTCAAGCCTCTATATAAGCGCCCTCTAGGGAGGGATGCTTATATCGAAATGGAGAGGGGTGCGCTTATATCGAGGTTTTAATAAAAAAAGTACTGTAGGTATCTATATAATAAATGTAGATAGATACTCAGCTTTTACAATAGTAGTCAACAAATTCTCAAAACAATTCCTACGAGGAGTTATGGTTAGAAAAAATCTACAAAATTTCAAAATGTACACACCAAGTTGGAGCCGTAGATACCCTCTAAAATTTTGGCAGCTTCGTAGTCAGAATGAAAAACTGATTCGATTTAACTATTCTGTTCCATGGGCTGGTACAACTAGCCCACGGATTATTAAGATTAATATTTTACCTTATGAGTATGAATATATTTGGCACCTTCATCCATGGCTTTGTGAGACCAACTTCCAGTCACAGCATAATCCGCAGTAGGATTTTCCACATTTTTGCTTAGAGCACGTAAATTGAGTGGAATAGCAGCAAATTGGCCAGTGCCACCACCATGAAAGAACATTACTTCATAGTTTTGTGGTATGGACCTAAAATATAATAATTATATTAAGTCAAAAAAGAGCGTATACATCAGATCAGAAAGCAATTTCTTTGTCGTATTTAGCAGGTTTGTAAAATCGGCCGATCGATGGCTCATTTCTAAAACTTGAAAGAACGTTTTTCAAAATTATTTACCCAATATACTAATTCCCAAATTGTCATGGTTAGTCAATTCTCGTTGAGCTTTCTCAAGGACCTAAAAGATTAAATGGTTATTACAGAGTTGCAGATGATTTTATTGAGTTGATCGAAAAATTCTGCGACTTTTTTACATGATTTTTGGACCGGAAAATTTTTTTCTAAAAATCCATATAGGGGTAAACTTGTGCGAGGAATCGATTGAGCGCATTCCCGTAGCGTGAAAACGCTTTCCTGACCCTGATTCACAGAAAAATTGGTTTTGAAGGGAAAATGTAAAAAATTCGAATTTTCACCGGACATATACAGCCCCTAACAGCTGATTTTTTGGCAAAAATTCGAATTTTGCATTTTCGCTTCAATAAATACATCTCTTTCCCTGAATCAGGGTCAGAAAAGCATTTTTACGTTTCCGCAATCGATTCTCCACACAACGTTTCTCCGCATAAGAATTCTTTGTTTTATATAAGAAGATATGAATTGCAATTTGTAAAATTTTAAAAGTGTTTCTTTATACCGATTCTGGCAGTTTTGACGGTCCAGGTCCGAAGTTAATAATTTTCTTTCCAGTTGACATATTTTAGGCTTGCTAAAAATCTAAAATCACACAAATTTTGATTTAAAGGGCCAGTTCAGTCAGTTACAACCATATGAAAAATGATATATTCGGAAAGATCATGAAAAATGGAGTATTTTTTGTTTTTATGGCATGTTCTGAATCGTCGTAGTTTTCGAGATAATTGCGTTTGAAATTTTGAATTTATTACAAGCTCTTCGTTATAATACACAATTTAAACGAGTTTGCGTATAATAAGTGGTCATCTCTCAAAACAATTCCAAGCTTGTAACAAATTTAAAATTTCAAACGCAATTATCTCGAAAACTACAACGATTCAGAACATGCCGTAAAAACAAAAAATGCTCCATTTTTCACGATCTTTCCAAATATATTATTTTTCATATGATTGTAACTTACTGGACTGGTCCTTTAACACGGAACATTTCTTTATGCTAAATGATTATTTATTATAGTTGCTCATGCTGAACCAGAATATCATAAGCATAAAATTTGGGAATCCTCAAAATTGAGGTTTTGGACCCATTCTTTATAAGTACCTTTTTAGAAAAATATCTTTTTAGTATTTTGGACATATCTCCTCGTAGGAAATGTTTCGAGAGATGGTTGACCACTCATTGAAAAGCTGAAAATCAGCACTACAACTTTTATATAGACACTTAATTAAGTGTAAATTTCTATTTTTTATCAAGTGTATATATAAAGTAGCGCTGATTTTCAGCTTTTTTTAATGAGTCAATCATCTCTCAAAACAATTCCTACGAAGAGATATGCCCAAAATATTAAAAAGATATTTTTCTAAAAAGGTACTTATAAAGAATGGGTCCAAAATCCCAATTTTGAGGACTCCCAAATTTTATGCTTATGATATCCTGTTCAGCATGAGCAACTACAATAAAATAGTCACTTAGCGCAAAGAAGTGTTCATGTGTTAAATAAAATGAATATCATTAATTTAAAAAGTTAACATTTCTTATTAGGAAAGTTCCAACCTAATAAGATTCCTTATAATAACGAATTTATTTTGACTAACATACACGAAACGATCATCATTTAGTTTTACTGCTGCTCATTTCATTGATACACTTATGGTACCACCTTGACCGCGTTTCGAAAATGTGACAGGAAAGAACCGATTTCAACGATTGATTTGGAAAAGAAAAAAGAATCCGCTTACTTTTTAGGTGGTGATTATAAAAAGAAAGTAAATTGGGTTAACCTGAAGGCTTAAATATAGATCTTTATGGAATCGATCAAAGTTGGATTGCATCAGATTTATATTTTACAACTGGAAAAGTTGATCTTATCATGTTTTTGATGATTTCTTCAAACGAATACGTGCAGATTACAAACTTTTATTTCCTTTAGTTTTATACTATTTTTACATTATGCTGATCAAAATTTTTATTAAAATTCGGTGATGCCGGAGACAATATTATATCGTCATAGCTAGGAAGCTTCATTTCACAAGGCATATGAAGAAATTCTTTTGGAAACTAAAAAATAAAGATTTTATCCTTATATAAAGGTTGTTTTTCGGGGATGTTGAGACTAGTTTTACTTTAAAATTGCATACTTTAGACTTGTCATAATATACATTTGAAATAGATTTTTCTATAGGAAGTTGTATTGAGAAAATCACTGGCTTCTTTCCGGCTCTATAAAATTAATTTTAAGTACCGGGAGTTGAGCGCTCCGCGCTCGGGGGTTGTGAAAATATATATGAATTTTCAGTGCAACGCCAAAAATTTATTGGCTATTCACTTTACTGAATTTACCTTATTTTAACTTTCATTTCTTTATCTCTTTTTCCAGATCCAAATAAAGCACCAAGAATACAGCATGATAAACAAATTCCAATAATTCCTACCAAAAATAAAAATCTCCAAGTTGATTCGGTAGAGTTTCGAAAAAAGCCTGTTAATGCTATGATTATAAATACATGACCGCTGAACATAACTACTAAAAAATATAAAAAATAAAACGCGAGCGCCTCATGGCGCTCGCGTTTTTTAAACATGTACTAACCTTGCTAAAATAGCTCAGATTTGGTCAGTACGGAACGAGGCATTCAGGCGCATAGGCAGGATTTTGCGACAGATGGAGGGGGCTGAATTTTCAAAAATTTGAAAGACCCACGAAAAACATAATGAGGGAGCATTATATTTATATTTTTTGTTGCGTTTTTGCCTCAACAGGAGGGTGCTAAAACCCCACACAGTTGAATCTTGATTTAATGCCCTTCCGATTTAGTGCTCACTTGATTTAATGTCCCCTTGAGCTCGGCCCAGGCAAGAAAATCTCGATTTAGTGCTCCTAGGATCGACCCCTGAGGGGCATTCATAGTGATGCGTCAAAATTGGAACGGTCGAAATCGAAATTTGGGGGTCGAAATTTCGAAAATTCATAGCTAATTGCCAATTTTAAGCTGAAAATGAAGATTTTTGGTAAAAAATGATAAATTTTGATGAAAAATCATAACGAGGGATCCTTATGATTTTCAAAAAAATTTTACAAAATTGGGCAAAAACATAAGGGGACCCTTAAGTTTTTTTTCTCTACATTCTAAAAATTTTTATAATTTCAAGTTTGTCGAAATTCAAAACTTCGAATTTCGAAATTGTGACGTATCACTAGGGCACTAAATCTAGGTTCAACTGTATCACTTGGCTACGCCCCTGGAGTTATTTGGCCTGTCGTTTGAAGTTTCAAAACTTGGCATTTTGAAACTTTTATGTTTTTGAGGATTACTCCGGAAATACAAAGTAAATACTGATAGTATTGGTGTCAGCTGGATTTCGTAGCAATCGAATGACACCAAAATCACGCCATAACTCTTTCTGGTTGCGGAGATATTGCAAATTATTAAAAAATGTCGAAAAACTGACATTTTTTACTAATTATGCAATAACTCCGCAACCAGAAAGAGTTATGACATGATTTTGGTGTCATTCGATTGCTACGAAATCCAACTTTCTAATGATACCAAAACTATCAAGATTGGCGTTATATTTCAGGAGAAATCCTCAAAACATAAAAGTGTCGAAATGTCAAGTTTTGAAACATCAAACGACCATTTGACTTCAAAATTTTTCTTTCAAAAAATTGTGCAAAAACATTGCCGGATGCATTTTTAAAAACAATGGACATAAAGTTTAGCTGAAAAACAAAGCATCATTGAAAATTGCCAAAAATAGATTTGTAAAAAGAATTTTGAAATATTTCATATGTTGCCTATAGTGATTCACTTTTTTGATGACTTTTTCCAGGATATGTTTACATGTAGCTAAAGGGAAAGGAACTAATTCAAATATATAATTCAAAAAAGTTTCATTTTAAAATCAATAAACCTTTTGCAGTGTTGGCAGTACACTGGAATAGAGTTTTGCCCATTTTACGTCATTCAATGTCAGAAATCAAATCGGAGATAAGCATAATATTTTTAAAGTCGAAATTTTTACATCATCAAATGTATTCTTTAAAACTTATGTAGATTCTCCTAAAATGTAGACAAACATGATTTAAAACAAATATGTAAAAGTAAAAAAGAAGAATAAAGCAGATTAAATTACCTCATCAGTTGGGCAAGCCACCAGAAAGAAGGCTGTTTAAAAAGGATGAAAAATGCTAACATGTCAATGCAATTTTATTCGCATTTTTATAATTTATATTGTTTAATCATGAAACATTTATTTAAAGGGGATGACATTTATGGACTATCCAAGAAAAATTTTTTTGCCAAAACAGTCTATATAGGGGTAAAATCATGCTAAAAATCGATTGCGCGCATTCCCGAAGCGTAAAAAGCTTCCCTGACCCTGATTCAGGGAAGCAAAAAAAATGTTTCGATTTTTACTTTGTGCAAAAAAATTTGGCTTCAATCGGGATTCGAACCAGTGACCTCTGCGGCCAATAAGACGCTGCTTTGTTATTGCACTACTGGGTGTTTGTTGATGGAGAAACGTCTTTTCAAGCCAAGACTAGTATAAAAGGCCGAAAAAATTTATATTTTCCCTGAATCAAAAAAGGAAAGAAAGCATTATCACGCTTCGGGAATGCGCTCAATCGATTTTTCGCATGATTTTACCCCTATATAGGCTGTTTTGGCAAAAAAATTTTCTTGGATTAGTCCATAAATGTCACCCCTTTAATATATGAAATTAAAACTACTACATTAAACGTGTAATGTGTGTCCCTGTGATATTATTACAAAAGTTGTAGGGAATGATAAGAGAAGACGATTGACACCAAAATCATCAAAATCGGAGACACAATTTTTTTCATTTTTACCCCTTGGGGGACCAAGAAAAATTCAAGTCAGTACAGTCAAACATCCGTTTTTCACCTCCCCCCGAAATTTCCGTTTTATGACCCCCTCATATTTTTACTATGAGTTTGAGCATTTACAATGAAATTTTATAAATGATCAATCGTTTCAATATACAGACTGACTAAGGCAAAACTTTACGCATTAATTTATTTCGTGAATTTTTTTATGAAAACTTTGATGAGTTAGTCACAAAAAATTAAAAATTTATCAATTTTTTACTATAAATTCAATTTTTATTATAATGTAGATTATTTTCTTTTTTAAAATTTCATTTTCAAGCTTAAATATTTATGCCAGAACAAATGGAAAAAATCTTTTGATGCAATTTGAGTCAGAAGAGATTTAAATTCCTGTTACAATTTTCTTGAATTTTGATTGGGAACGTTTGTTTCATGAAAGTTCAGTCCATATTGATCAAAATTCGGAAAGATTTGAGCGAACAGTTTAGAATTAGAGGTTGTTTCCACTTCTAACTCTTTTTTCAGTAGACGTCCCTTCAATTGACAATGTGATTAAAGCATTCGACGAAGTTTACAATGATGATTATTTTGATGCTATTGAAAACCAAGTCGCTAAACCGTCCCAAAAACTATGAAGAAATGCTTTTTTACAACTGTTTAGCCTCCAGAGGTAGAAAATGATACTGGCGTGGATGAATTGACTCAAGAATGGCAAAATTTGGAGATCAACGTTACCGTATTATTTCCTTAAATATGAGTCAGAATTGGCTGATTTTTTTATTTAGAGGTTTTTGTGGTGCTGAACATGAATAGAAAGGAATTAGACCAAAATCTCCTGGAAAACTAAAGGTCTCAAAATCGGATTTATCTTCAAAATTATGGGAAAATTACAAACTTTTTTCCTTTGAAACACACATGTTGTGTTAAATAAAAAACGTTATTTTTTATAAATCGGTGAAACAAATGTTTAGTAAATGATATTCTGATTAAATTGTGAATTAATCAATTTTTAAAACATTTTCTTTATCTTGAAATTCAATCCTACAAAAATTTCTTTAAAAAACTTCCGTTTAATAACGGAGGTTCTTTATCTTGAAATTTAATCCCCTGAAATTTCCGTTTTATGACACTCCGGAGGGGTGTCATAAAACAAAGCAAAAACTCTACCTTCACTAAAATTCAATTAAAAATCACTCTGAAACATGTGGGTTTTTTCAAGCCTTTTACCGGAATTTTGTATGAAGTGGGCACTCGTGTAAAAACATCGTTCAAAACTTCGACCCACACGCTAAACAAAAATTACCTTGCTCCCTTTATGATTTTCTTACATAGTTTTTTTAAATAAATTGTTTCAAAAATAGGGAAATACCTTTCCATTTTTCCTTGGTCCTTCTTAAATTGTTTTTTGAGAAATCAAATAAGAGTTCTATTTTTAAATTTTTGTTGAATATTTTTTTGTTAAATAAATTTTAGGTGTTGTCCCAATTTTTTTATTTTATTGCAATTTTTATGTAAAATTTTTTCTTTGTTCGCAGAGTGGAATCCGATGCATTATCTTATGTTTATTTTATTTTTAGTACCTAGAGCTCGAGCGCCTTTGGGTTTTTCTAGAAGTAAAAGCACCTTCGGTGCTCGGCCTTACCTTCGGCCTTGCTTCCGAGTGGCACAATAAAGTAATTATACTCTTTAAAGGAGAAATATGTGTCTGTGCGTCCCAAAAAACCCGGAGTACAAAAAATAAGCCTAATTGGAGGTACAAAAAAAGTTTTATCCTAAAAATACCGTTTTCTGAAGTTTGGACTATCAACTTCAGAGCCAGGAAAAGATTTTTGGGCCTCGAGATTTGGCCCGATACCAAGCCTAAAAGAAAGTAAGGGTGTTGTAGATGATTTTTAGGGCCAACCGAAGAAGATGGTAGGAACAAAGCTTTTGGCTAGAGGCATTTCTCCTTTAAATTGTGATGCGTACTCGAATTTTTGCAAAAAAATCTAATTTTTCGACAACTTTTTCTATTACATGACCCCATATACATATATACATTGCCTCGATCCGCAGGATCTCCAAAAATTTCGAACTGTCGAGGCATCGTCTCTTAAATTTGTAGGTGCATAGCAGTGGCGTAGCCACAGGGGGGGGGGAGGTATTAAGAGTATCGGTACCCCCCCCCCCCCTCTTACGGGCCGAAAACATAAGGGTCTCCCCTTATGATTTTTTTAGAAAAAGGTCTTGGTACTCCCCCCCCCCTTAAAAAATTTCTGGTTACGCCACTGGTGCATAGACAAATGAGAAGTTTGACATTTTTCACAATGTTCAAGGGATGAAGTTTTATGCCGCATTTATTAGAATTGAAAACTTTGAAATAATTCTTAAAATTTTTGAAATTATGTTGATGAGCAATTGTTATAAATTGTTAAATTTTATTTATAATAAATTTTAAGTGCCATGAGCCAAGCGATCCGCACACGGGTGGTTGTTTTAAAAATTTTTTGAGAGGGTACCCCCATAAAAGTGGAGTTGATCTTCTCTTATCGTCACCTTTAACTTTTGTATTAGCGTCGAGGGCTTAAATCATTCGTTCCCGAGATTGTCTGACACACAGACAAACATTACTCGTTTCATGTAGTAAATTAAACATGTTTATTCTACAAAATTAAAAAATCAATAAACAATTTATTTATTTGCACGATTATTAAATTATTAAAACTAGCTTATATTGCATATATTATGAGTTACAAAATTATCACACTAA
>JAQGBS010003833.1:0-11011 GCA_034698545.1 Acrobeloides obliquus
AATTATAATTTCAAAGGCTCGTTTCAAGAATTTGTAAAAGAAGTCCAATTTTTTATGGAAAGAGGGATTGATGTGAACTTCGAATTTATCGGGAGAATTAAAAAATACGAAAATGATAAGCGATCTCGGTTTGATATGATTGGAAATCGTGCAGTAAGTTATACTTTGATGCACTAAAATGAAGGAAGTTGCATTACATAAAGGGGAAGTATATTGAGGAAAAATCTATTTCATTAAAAAAAATTTATACGAAATCAAGACAATCCCGTCAAGACAAAAAAGGCATCATCCATGGAAGAGGCGTAAGCAGGATTTTGCGATAGGGAAGCCCATCCCATGTAGGGAAAAACTTAAGGAAACAAAATGGGGAAACTTACGTTTTTTCGCTGCTTCACCGCGACAGGGGGTGGGCGGATCCCCTTGACCCACGCCCCTGGTCCATAGTGAAGTGGCAAGAATCTCATTTTGCATGCAAATGGTCGAAGGTTCGGCACTATAACTTTCGCCACGTTGCCAAAAAACTATAACTTTCGCCACATTAAAGTTCGCTACATAACTTTCGCTACGTAACTTTTGCCACCTTCGTGTCAATACACATATTTATTGCAAATCAGGCAACTCAGTTAGTCTAATTTAAATATGTTTATTGACACGAAAGTGGCGAAATTTAGCTTGGAGAGATTCGTGGTGAAAGTTATAGTTTCGAAGGTTCGATTCCACAAGGGAAAATTTTTTGGCCGATTCAAACAAGTTATTAAAGTCAAAATTGTTGTAGAAAAATTTAGTCTTTCATTTTTTCTTTGAAACGCTATCCACTGAGCTATTATGTTCAGTTTTGATCACCATTGATGCAACTTTCAATTTTCGTCCCTGTATATTTTTTAAAAATTAAATTTTATGCCCATCTCTTATCTCAAATGTCAATCAAAGGATGTGATGCCATGCAGAATATTCAGCCTTGGCTTGTAGTACATGATTCTCAAATGAAGACCGATGTAAGCATGTTAATGTCAGAAATAAAAAATAACAGAAATTAAACATGATGACCGTTTGGGTCATACTTGTACAACCTTCCTCTTTCCCGAATTTCGGGGGTGGCACGCCACCCGCAGGAAAATTTTTCGAAATTCAACAACCCAAGGACCGAAGGCCGTGGGTTGCGGACTGCGTGAGGTCCTCTTTACGATTTTTTATACCAAATTTGTCCGAATTGTTTCATTTTTCAATAAAATGCTCACAATCTGCTATTGTTTCACCCAAAATTTTCAGCTCTGGCATGTTCAGCTTAAAAACAAGCATTCCTCTTTTTTGTGATCCCCAAACCAAATCCAATTTTACGTCGCTTGAGGGACCTCTCTCCTCTCCCGCTGAATGTCAAAATTTTCGGTGGAGGAGGTGGAGTTTGTACACATATGGTTCGAGTGGGCCATTCAGCATAAGTGAGCAGGGGGTCCAAATTCGGACCCCTCATCGCATTTGGAGGCCAGACCCTTCTTAATTTTTTGACGACCTTTTTTTAGTCGTCAAGCATTTTTTGGGCAAAAAATGACAATTTTTGGCTAAAATGACAAAAATGGCAATTTTGCGATCTTTTTTGGTCGACGATATTTCCAGAACCTTCTCCCCCCGCATTTTTCAAAGGCAATTCGAGTCCCTTGCCCACGATGGTTATTCAATTGCATCCAAAATTTTTTAGCGGCTAATTTTCGCTCTCTAATTTTAAGAAATAACATAATTATAATGCGATTTTTAAAATTATGAATATTCAGGCAGTCTCTCATCAACTTCAAAATGATACTTTGAAGTCACGAAAAGAATATAGACCAGTAAAATATGGCTCAAAACCAGCCAAGCCAAAAGATAGCACTATAGAGGAATCATCAACTGAACATGGAATAATGACAAAGTCTGATGACCCCATTTTGTGATTTATTAAGTAGCCGATTTGTTATAAGTTTTTAAAATTGACCCAGTATATTTTTTGTTCTGGTGCTTCCATTTTTGCCAAAATGTTTTCATACCGATCTCTATTTATATGTTTAATTATCAAAATATAACAATAATATTTTTTACAAAAATTATACATAGGAATTAGGGTTGATAGGATCCCGATTCGAGATTTCCCGACGATTTCAGTCCTGAAGATGCCATTTTTTTGCGATTTTAGGATCCCGAAAAAATCCTGATTTCGGATATCCCGATTTCGAATCCCGATTTTTTAAATCCCGATCCCGTCAACCCTAATGAGCATGATATGAAATCGATCCATGTCTCGTTTCTGGAAATATTGTCGTCAGAAAACCACATATCAGTGATGCAAGACCAAATGTTAGCATAGGCGCACCTGGATATATAGCATCCTAAACGACAAATTTATTTAATTCTCAAAATTATTTCACATACCATATGTTTTACATGTGGTGCTATAACAGCTCCAAGATTACTTAGCATTGCACATAACCCCATACAAGTATTTCTTACAGGTGTGGGGAATATTTCGCTACCATATACAAATAAGCACATAAAACATGTAGAAGTGCCTAGTTTTCCAGCTAGCCATATGGTTACATACAAAGCTTTGTGTTCTATGAAATCGAAGCTATAGTTTTTTAAAGCGGTATGGCACTTGCGAACGAGACGTTTGCGGGCGGGACGTTTGCGGACGGACTTTTGCGGACGTCTCGACCACCTATTTCGAAATTATTATTCCCATTGAAAATTAAAAAATTTAAATCATAACGTTTTACCCAAGAGATCGAACCTGAGTTGTTTAACTTTCCAGATCGGATTCATTTAACCACTGCACTATGAAGCGCTAACTTTTTTGTCTTACTCTCGTGAAATTTTATCAGGGATGCGCTGGAACATTTTTTCCGATTCCTGTTTGCGTTCCGGTCATTTTTGCCGTTCCGTGCTCCGTTCCGATTCGGTCATTGAGCCTGTTAAGTAGTGATGCGTCACAATTGAACTCGTAATTATAGTGTTTCGATTTCGCGAAATCGAGGTCGTAATTTCGAAATTCTATAGGAAATTGCAATTTTTAAGCTGAAAATGCTCTGATTTTTGGCGAAAAATGATGAATTTTGATGAAAAAACTCTTTTTTTATCTCTCATTATGAATCAGACTATACCTTGTGATACAAATAATAGAATTAATAGGCATACTGCTGTGAATAAATGAGACCATATAACAGTTCTTTTTCTTCCGATCCTACAAATTTCCAGGGTGCCTCACGAATGGCAATTTTGTGATTTATGCGCGATTTTTTCAAAATTTGTCAACGTTTTTTAACCAAAATAGCCCTATAAGGTACTTTTCTATGCGAGGAATAGATTGCGCACATTGCCGAGCATTGACACTGATTCATGAAAGAGATGTGTGTATTAAAGTGAAAAATAGGTTAATACAGAATCAGGGAAAGGTTTTCAAAGTCCAGCAATGAGCGCAATCGATTTCTCGCATAGAAAAACCCCTTATAAGGAAAGTACTCGTGACTTCTCTGATTTTTCTCAAATATAACTCATATTTTTGCATTTTATTAGTATAGTAAAAAAACCGCAACGATTTTTTCCTGTCGAAATTTGTGTTCAGAGATGGAAGCAAATTTTAATCTGCACCAATATCGCACTCGTATTTGAACAAATTTTATTCCATTTCTCTAAAATGGGCATCATGGCGCAATGGATAGAGCAGTAATCTTACATTTTTTGTCGCGAGTTCGATTTCGCTTGGTGACAAATTTTTTTTCGTTTTGCTTTAAAATTCTTTATACTTTTTTACTTGAAGAAAATGTTTTTTATTGTTATAAAAAAATTTGAGAGAGATTAGTCCCTAATTCTTATCCCCCCCCCCTTAACACAAATTTCGGCAGAAAAAAATTTGCAGTTTTTTATTATACTAATCAAAGGCAAAGATATGAGCTATATTTGAAAGCAATCGGGAAAGTCACGATCGAGTACTTCTCTTGTTAGGGTTATTTTGGTGAAAATTAAAAAGCTTGGAAAATTGCAAAATTGCCATTTTTGGGACACTCTGTAATCGTTTGATCATTTTATGAGAATATACAAATGGGGAACATATAGAAGCATTTACCTATTTAATAACTCAGGTGCTAATACATAAGCTGGAATTTCTACGATTCCAGATAATACGTAGTTTATATAAGGATCTCCTACTAACGCTGTAGAGAATAAAGACATTCCATTATAAATCATAAAGTCGAGAATCCTAAAATTACAGGCTTTTGTTACAGGGCTGTTCCTTATTACTTACCACATAACAGTAGAAACTAGTAAGTAAACAATATAAATTTTATTTTCAGCTAAAAATTTTATAGCCTTATCAAAATTTTTCTTTCTTTCATGCAACGGATCATCTTTATGAACTTCCATGAACAATAAGTCGATATCACAATCTACAGGATTTGAATCTCTTTCCATATTTTTGATCCACTTTTCAGCCTTGTGTTTTTTACGCCTTTCTACCAAGAAGTGGAAGCTTTCGGGGATGGTGCTAAAATGTTATATAGGATATTTCCCGCCATACAAAAAAATCATCACCCATGGTGAAGTGGCAAGCGTTTCACTTTGCACTCAAACTGTTGAGGACTAAACCCTCTCAATAGCAAAAAATTTTTTGATCGTTCAAAAGTTGTAAGGAAACCTCTTCCTCGCCTAAAAAATCCCTAGACAGCCAGTTTTCCGGAGAAAATTCGAATTATTTACATTTTCGCTTCAATACAACCACCTCTTCCCTGAATCAGGGTCAGGAAAGCGTTTTCACGCTTTCACTTCACCATAAGTGATGATGATTTATATACGTAGGAAATGCCCTATAATTTGTACAAATCTTGTTAAATTTACTTACAACCAAAATATTATGCCAAAAACACATGATGGTATGGACACTCCTAACATTATATACCGCCAATCTGGCAAAAAATAAGCTATTACAGCAACCATGCAATAACCCAAAACCCAGCATAGTCCAAATAGCATGGAAGCATGTGCATGTGCTTTGAGTGAAATGGATTCACAAGCTAGGACCCAATTGACCATGGAAGAGGACTAAAAATTTGAGAGACCAAAATTTTCAAACTAATTGATCATTTTGATCTTACTGTAAAGAAAAGTCCTTGCATAAATCTTGCAGTGAGAAATAATCCAAAAGAATTCACAAATGCTGAAGATATGCCGAATAAGCCCATGAAAAATAAACTTGATATAACTATAGGTTTTCTGCCTATGCTTAAAAATTTTGGTATTGAAAGTTGAAGAAAAATGTATTACACATCAGCAAAGTAAGATAAAATAGTTCCACCAAAAATGTTTGCCAAGAAAAATATGGATAAAGTCCATTCGGCATCGTTTCCGGTTAGATGGAACTAAAAATTATAATATGGTGTTTGTTGAAGTTGTTACTACTTCAAGGTCGAAATTAGCGAGCAGTCATTCAGTGATCATTATAGTCCATTTCTGCTCTAAAAGAAAGTCCTCTTTCGATGGACAATTGGTCCAAGGCACTGATCGTCTGATCTGGCAAGTTAAACAACTTTGGGCCCACAGTTTCGATTCCCACCAGGGTAAAACTTTTGATTTCCAAAAAAATTTGCAACAAATGAAGCAAAAATTTTTTTCCTCCACTTTTTGCAAAAAAATTTTTGAAAATCAAAAGTTTTACCCTGGTGGAAATCGAACCATCGGGCCCAACGTTTCTTAACTTTCCAGATCATACGATCAGCGCCTTGGACCACTTGGACATCGAAAGCGGACTTTTTTCTTTTTGGGGCGGAAATGGACTATATGGTATAGTGGTCCGGGCCGTCCGGTGTTCTGCCAAACAATTCGGCATCACCTGATCTAGCAAAGGAGGTTACTGTAAAAACAAAAATGCTCTATTTTCATGAAATTTCTGAATATAACTTTTTCATAGTGTTTTTTTTCCGAGTGGATTGGTCCTTTTAATTTTGCTCCAAATTCGGGGAGGGGGATTTTTGGACTTTTTTTCAAAAGTTCACTTTTCTTCACAATTAAAAAATTTTCACGTTTGGAGAAGAATTTCTACAGGTCCTTATAATTACGACTATGGGAACACCCCCCCCCCTTCTCCATCCTTTGTCTACACCATTCCTTCTTGTCTACACCGCTGTACTCCCTCAAATTTGTAGAAATAAGGAAAGAACAGCTGGTAGTACCGGTTTTATCTCTTTCCCAACTCCATACCTCATCCGTAATCGAATGCATCCTCTCCTTTTCCTCTAAACAAGAAGTCTCATTCGTGGGACATGCAATCCCAGTATTCATAAACGCCGAGCACATTATCGGCATTGCTGTCAATCCCCATATTAAAGCCATTGAGCATACAATATATAAAACCTTTGGATTCCAATACCCTATAAAAAATGATAACTGATAAATTTTAAAGAAATTTTACCTATTTTTTCTAAAACCTCTTCTACTGTTTTATATTCTCCGGGTCTTCTGTGGAAGTCCAAAGGAGCGGTGCTATCTGCACTACTTTCACTATCGTTCATTCCATGCGACATGGTAATAAATGTTGATGAGAAAAATTTTAAATTTTTTCTAAAATTTAAAAAAGTTTTAAATTTTTAAAATGTTAGAACATAATTAGACATCGATTTTCGAAATTCTTGAGCTAAAAATTGGTTGTTAAATTGGGGTCCATAATTATGCTGACATTTTTGCAGAAATCATCAAAATTCCGCACCGGAAATAAGTATTTTTATACGAATTTTTTTGCAAATTCTTTGCTCAAAAACATTCGAGATAATGTTTTTTTTGCCAAAAAACTATCTACATTTAAACAAATTAAGAAAAAAGACGTGTTGAATAGACCATATAAATCGATAATAATCTCAAATATGCGGAAAATTTTCGCGCCAATTAAAAATTATTCTCGCTTTGTTAGATCATTAAAGACAAGATAAATACATATATAGAGATCAATTTGTTAAATAAAACGATCGATTAGTTTTCTTGTCCAAGATGGCTGCGCAGGACAGGTCCAGCGACGCGAAGTGAAGGGGGCAGTAGCGTAGTCAAGGGAGGAGCGAGAGGGCGATCGCCTCTCTGGATCGGACAAAAAACATGAACAAACCATAAGAGTATCTCTTATAATTTTGATAAAATTCAAAACATATCAAATTTTACCCCGTTTTTTTATTAAATTGTGGATGGCCTGATCCCAGATCGCCGATAGTTCTGACATGTATGACTACGCCACTGAGAGAGGGGATGAAAGAAAGGTGAATAGGGAGTTCCATATGCATAAGCAGGTGTCTGGGGGAGTAGTGATATAGCCACCTATCATGAAAATGCTATTTTTTCAAAATATTTCAACTTTTTAATCTTCATCAAAATAACCCTATAAGAGGTTTTCTATGCGAAAAATCGATTACGTGCATTTCCGAACCTTGAAAACACCTAAAAGAACTGATTTAGGGAAGAGGTGTTGGGTAGTTACGAAAGAAACGGGCTTTTGCAGGTTCTATGGAATCTTTATAAAGAGTTCTCTGAGGGCTTTTCTATGCGAGGAATCGATTGTGCGGAATTGATTTTTTTTCTTTAGTAACGACCCAATATGTGTATTAAAGCGAAAATAGGCTAATTCAGGATCATGGAAGCATTTTCAAGATTGGAAAATATGCGCAATCGATTTTTCGCATAGAAAAATCACATATAGGATTATTTTAATGAAAAATAAACAGTTTGAAAAAATCGAATTTTGGTAAAAATCTTAATGAGGGATCATTAAATTTTTGAAAAAATTTCAGACAAAAATAGTGAGGGCATCATTAGAAAAAATACGACCTAAAAAATTCATAAAAAAGGGCGGCAAAATCGTTGAGTTGACTTCCATTTTAGTTCCTTGATAAGGATAGTCAGAGAAGGACTTTCGTAAAAACAACCCACAAACATATACAAAACATACAGAGTTGACCAAAAAGTAGCTTATTTTTTGGGACCAGGAAATTTATTTTTCTAAAAATGAGACCTCTAAGGGAAATTTTATGCGGGGAATCGATTGCGCGCATTCCCGGAGCGTGAAAACGCTTCGTGAAACTGATTCAGTGAAAAATTGGTTTTGAAGCGAAAACGATTATGTTTGTTCTTTGCATTTTTTATAGAGAAATCGAATGCACATGTTTTCGAAGCATAAAAACGATTTCCTGATGCAGAAAATGACCATTTTCGCTTCAAAACCAATTTTTCATGAATCAGGTTCAGGGAAGCGTTTACACGCTTCGGGAATGCGTCCAATCGATTATCCGCATAAAATTACCCATAGTGGATTTATTTTTAGAAAAATAAATTTCCCAAAAAATAATAAAAGCTATTTTTTTGGTCCATCCTGTAAATACACGTAAACAAGCTTGAGTCCAAGTCCAACGGTCAAGAAAACACATTGCCTCCCATTAAAAATATTCTTATCAATGAACTTTCTTTCTTTAACCACTCTTATGTCAGTCTGACAAATTGGCTGGCACTACCTAGATCCTAACAAATTACCCAGGTCCTAACAACTTTTGAGGTGAGAAATTTTCTCTTCCATAAATCAAATGTTACGCAATGTGTGCAAATGTTTCTATTTCCTCAGAATTTGCATCATTTGAGTTCAAGTTAACATTTATTACGAAATTATTATTATAAAACTTTATAAAAAAAATTTTGAGACCTAAAGTTTAGCTTGTATAGGAAATTTTTTGCAACAAAAGAAATATTATGCTACTAAAAACCGTATAAGAAAATAAACAATCTCAAAAAATATGAATCAAAAGCTTGCAATCATATGGACGGAGAAAAAAGAATGAATAGTCATAAAAATCGATCAATGATCGATTTTAAAAGCTTTTCCATAACACAAAATGTAGATGAAAAATTGTCAATGTAAACAAAAAGATTGTGAATTAGGGGTATCTAAAAATAAAAAATTAAACAAAAAAATCTTGACTAAAATAGTTGATTACCCTATTTATAAATGCACGACGAAAGAAAAAATCTTTAAAATTTTAGGACAGATTTTTATTACAAAGTTGCCCCAAAAAACTTTTTGCGATTATAGTGCAATTTTTTTAAAATTTTAAGTTTTTTATTTTTTACCAAAATAACCCTATAGGGGTTTTCAATGCGAAAAATCGATTGCGCGCATTGCCAGACTTTGAAAACGTTTCTCTAACCCTGTATTAGGCTATTTTCGCTTCAAAACACAAGCCTCTTCCTTGAATCAGAGAAGCGTTTTCAAGTATCGGCAGTGCGCGCAATCGATTCCTCAAATAGGGGAACCCCTTATGGGTTATTTTGATGAAAATTAAAAAATTTGAAAATTTTTGAAAAAATTGCACCAAAATCGCAAAAAGTGAGGTTTTTTGGTCCACACTGTAATTGAAAGAAATTTTCTGTCCTAAACACAAATGAGCAAGTTCTTTATGAGAAAAAATCCTTTGATTATGAGAATAAGATCGCAAGAATAACAAATTTAACAATAGAAATTTTTTAAATGATTAAAGAACTATAGGGTGACGCAAAAAGGTGAAATATTGAGATTTTTACATGAATTTGGGCCAAGAAAATTTTTTTCTAAAAAAATTGCTAAAATGAAACCCTATTATTGAAGTTGACTAAAGCTCAATAACTATTACCTTTTTCATGGCTAGCTTTATATAAAGTGTCGGCTGCGTGGCGAATCGTATAAAGGAGCCGACTGTCCGAGCTGGCAAGTTAAGCAACATTGGGTCCGCAAGTTCGATTCCCACGAGGGTAAAACTTTTGCTTTTCAAACAATTTTTTGCAAAAAAGGTGTAAAAATTTTTTGCTCCTTTTTTGCAAAAATTTTTTTAAAAAGCAAAAGTTTTACCCTCATGGGAATTGAAACTGCGAGCCCAACGTTTCTTAACTTGTCAGATCGGACAGTCGGCTTCTTTATACACTTCGCTATTTAGCCGACAATTTATATAAAGCTAACCATGAAAAGGGCAATACACGTGTATTTATATTAAAGCATCTAGACTAGTCAAAAGAACCAAAAGAGATCTGTCCACCATATCTGGCCATACACAACATTAGGGTAAGGCCACAGATTAGGCCCAATGTTTGTAAAAGAATCACTTCTAGGCCGGCTCTTAGGGAGATGTTTAGGCCTTCTTCCATTGCAATTTTCATCTCGGGCATCTAAAATTTTGAAAAATTATTTTTTTAAATATAAGGGCGTCGGAATAAAAAGTTTTTGGGGATATCTCCAAAATATTCCTCAAAAAGCCAGATGACTCAACCTCAAAGATTCAGAAGAAAATAAATGGAATCAGAAGAGAAAAAATGGAGAAAATGGACTCAGAAGATTTCAGTTAAGTCAACTGGATTTTTGAGACGTTTTTTGATGGATCCCAAAAACTTTTAATTCCAATGCTCTTATATCAAAATGCTAAAAATTTGAAAAAAAGGTTTTTCTATTTTTTGCTACTAACCGCACCATTGTGAACAATTTTGAACACCTGAAACTTTTTATTTATTTTTCAATGTTTTTAATTTCTAAAAATTTGAATAATCTAAATTTGGGTTTATTCTTTATTTAAAAATAAATAAATAACGTGCTCAGTTTCAAATTTTGGCATCACATAAATTCAGCCGAAAGATGGTAAAGCATCATTGCACGTGCAAAATCAATATGTCTGATAGTAAATTTGAACCTAACTACAATTGATTCAAAACCCATCGCACTATCCACTAGACTATCAAGGTCATGTGGAGCCATGCGATTGCAAAATGATGTCATTCATATCGAAATAAGAATATTATAAATGAATTATAGACTGTTCCCGCACAGGTTCAAAATTGTTGCAAGGTTATATATAGTCAAGTGGTTAGGATGCTAGACGCCGGCACTGAAGGGGTAGTTCGATTCCTCTCGGAGCAATTTCTTTTTGCATCATTCAAAATTGATGAAAATTTTTGCCTATGTATTTTTATGTGAGGAACTCGATTGGGATATTATTTT
>JAQGBS010003834.1:0-11010 GCA_034698545.1 Acrobeloides obliquus
GAAAACAAGAATAAAATTAAACAAGTCCACATAAGTACGACTACACTTTTATTAAGACTAATAATATTTTTATAGAAAAATATTGGAGAGTTCAATAATTTCTATAAGAATTCCTTAAGAGAGCTAAAAAAATTTTATCTAAAATTTCGATAAAGAATGTGTTTTAAACGTTTATCATTGAAATAATATAAGCCGGCACGAGTAAACTTTGAGTGTACTTATATTAAAGGGCGAGTGGAAGTAAATGATTAGAGTATACATGTTTTTGTCTATATTACGGGAAAATCTGCACTGATCAGATTTTCCCAGGAAAAAGGGAAAAACTGATCAGTTAGTCTTAGCCTTAAAGTTAGCCTTACAAGGAAAGGTCCCCAACAGTGATTCCTCGATTTTGACGACAAGTGCCTCAAAAAATCACAAAAAATATGTAGATAAAGATTCCATAAAACTTTTTTCCGACCGGCTTCAGGTCGGCGAGAAATCGACATTCAAAGTTGTTAATTTTTATTACATCAATACTTAAGAAAGTTAATAAGCCATATTTAATATACTTTGTATAGCCAAGAAGTAAGTGGCTTATTAACTAAATAAACTACAAATCGATTTAAAAAAAACTATCGGCAAAGGATGCAGTGCCACTGTATATCAAGCCCATTTGGTAGGACGATCACCCTTATATCTTACCCATGAATCCATTCAAACGCAACATTTTCAAGACTGCAATGTGGCTATAAAGGTTGCAGGAAAATATGGAAATAATAAAGACGAGATGCTACTACAAGAAATTGATACAATGAAACAATTGGGCTATCAAGAACACATCATAGCCATCTTAGGTTGGTGTATGCGTCGAGAGAGGCCATGTGCGGTTTTTGAATTGGAAGCAACAGGAGATGTGCTAAGTGAAGTGAGGAGGAGAAAAGATAATGACCAAGAAAAGATGAGTTTAAAGGAAATTTTTTCGATTTTGTGGCAAATTGCTACAGGTAAATTTAAAAAAGGAGAGATTTATATATATTACCCACGGCTTCAGAAAGTCATAAAAAACCTTCATGGTCAAATGGTTAGATCGCATTTTTGCAGCGAAAATGCGATTTCTCGACTTTTCGCTTCAATACACAAGCATTCCCTGAATCAGGGAAGTGTTTTTTTGTTTCAAAAATGTCAAATTCCCCGCATGTTTTTATCCATAGAGGGATCGTTTCCAGAAAAAAAATTTGGATGGACTCCGAGAACCGTGTACCTGATTAAATAAAGATCCACTTATTAAAACGATTAGAAATTTTAAAGTTTCATATTTAGGGATGCAATACATAGCTTCGAAACAAATGGCCCATCGAGATCTAGCCGCCCGAAATATCCTTCTCACCGATAGCTATACAGCTAAAATCTCCGATTTCGGCCTCTGCTGCACCTTTAACGACTCCTTAATCTATCAAGCATCAACCAAAAAGAAACTTCCCATGAAATGGCTTTCTATAGAAGCTATTACTAAGAGGCAATTTTCTGAAAAATCCGATATCTGGTCATTTGGAGTTCTCATGTACGAAATTTTCAGTGGAGGAAAAGTTCCCTACGCCACTATGAATCACGACGAAATGTTGGAATTTTTGGAAGAAGGAAACCGGCTTAGTTGTCCAGAAGAAACTCCGGAGGAAGTGTATGAGATAATGTTGCAGTGTTGGGATCAAGAGCCAGTGAATAGGCCAAATTTTGAAGAAATGATCAAGAAATTTCGTGATATGTTAAATATGGTAACAGAATCTTATGGATACTTGTCATAAAGAAGCTTGAGAAATATGTAATGCCCTCCTTCTACTAATTCCTTCTGTTTATCAACCGGTTTCCTATTGCCTAATGTAATATAAAAGAGTTTGTGTATTAGTTGTAAAATGTTAGATAAAATAAAGTGTGTTTCGTCTTGCTTTTGAGAAATATTGGACTGATCCAACATAAGCATTTCATTTTTCGTAAGTGGGCAGCGGTTGCCAATTGGCATCAACACACGGAGAATGGAGACCTCCTCACACAAGCTCGACCCCAGGGCCTTAAAGGAGGGGTAACATTTAGGGACTAATCTCGGTCGAAAATTGTTTTGTGCCAAAACAGCCTATATAGGCCTAAAATCATGCGGAAAATCGATTGCGCGCATTCCCGAAGCGTGAAAATGCTTTCTTGACCCTGATTCAGGGAAATATCAGGTTGGCTAATAAGTTCTGAGAAAATTTTGCTATGATGAAATTTGTTATTGATAGATGTGTGTATTGAAGTGAAAATCAAAAAATTTTCAAATTTCTCCCTAAAAACCATATTTCTGGGTATAATTTCATACGGGGAATCTATTGCGAGCATTCCCAAAGTTTGAAAACGCTTCATTGACCCTGATTCAGAGAAATTAGTACATGTTGGATTTTCGCTTCAATATACACTTTTATTTCCCTGAATTAGGGTCAGTGAAGCGTTTTCAAGCTTCGGGAATGCGCGCAATTGATTCTTCGCATGAAATTACCCCCAGAAATATGATTTTGAGGGAGGAATTTCAAATTTTTTCGATTTTCGCTTCAATACACACATCTACTTCCCTGAATCAGGGTCAAGGAAGCATTTTCACGCTTCGGGAATGCGCGCAATCGATTTTTCGCATGATTTTAGGCCTATATAGGCTGTTTTGGCACAAAAAAAGATTAGTCCCCTAAATGTTACCCCTCCTTTAAAAAAAGTCGTGGCGCAAGTAAAAAGACGTTTTTTGGTCGACAAAACATTTGCTTTGGGTTATTGGAACGAAAACATGAATCAGAATTTTCGTTTCAATAACCCAAAACAATGTTAAAATCGAATAATTTTGATGTCATTTTGTTCGTCTTATTTAGCTATAAAAAATTGCTACAATCTTTATTTTATGAAAATTGAAAAAATCGATTTTTCCTCAAAAAATTCAAACAAGTTTGTGTATTACAACAAAGAGCTTGTACACAAATCAAATTTCAAACGCAATTGTCTCGAAAACTACAACAATTCAGAACATGCCGTAAAAATAAAAAATGCTCCATTTTTCATGATCTTTCCGTATATATCATTTTTTCATATGATTGTAACTTACTGGACTTTTAATATAAGTCTTTTAATATAGTGCAAAATTAAATGCGTCTTATAGTTAATAACGAGTTCTCCACAGATCATACAAAATAAGGGTTTTTCACTTCAAGTATTATGAAGGCTTATTTCGGTTAAGCAGATTTTATTCCATTTCCGTGTTTTGGGAATTGTTGATATAGCACCAAATAGTGTCAAAAATTACGATTGATACCAAATCGCCAAAAATATTGTTCACGGATTAGACAAGTACGAGGTTGTCTTCCCAATACTTATGAAGGCTTATTTCGGTTAAGCAGATTTTATTCCAATTTTTGGGTATAGTCTGGTATAGTCAAAAAAAACGCGTCAATGGATATCAAATAACTTATAAAAAAATGTATTACTTATGCTTATTTTTTTGCTGGATATTTTTTATTTTTGAAGTCTCTTCAGGTATTTTCATAATATACAAGTTTCACTTGAACCCCCTCAAAATATACTACTTTTGAGGATAAGTACCAAACTCAACAAAAATAATGCTATTTATGATTAGGCTGTTAAAGGTCCGGATTAGGCCAGGACCTTTTAATATGAAATTTCGGAGCAAGTTCCCCTGGTTGCCACCACTTAACGTTGACTAAACTCAGCAACAAAATTTTTCTATTTTCTTCCAGAATTTACCCATTTAGGGGTAATTTTATGCCGAAATCGATTGCGCGCACTCCCGCAACCTGAAAACTTCAGAAAAAAGGTGAAAATTCGCCAAAAACGACCACGCAGGGATGCATGAGATGTGGAATATCATTGAGAGAAGGGACCAATATAACTGGAATTTTTGCAACAATTTCGATATAGTTTCTAACAATAAATTCAAATTCGAATTAAATGTAGGCTCTTCCATAATTTTTGATTCCATGGGGTCCAAAATATATTCCATAATTTTTATTAGACCGAGTACTTTCACGCACATTAGTTCGTTTGTGAAGATTCGCGCACCCTATGTTGAGCATTCCTTCGATTGGTATAAATCGTTTGAAAAAATTTCTTCTTTGTGCAACTTTTTTCGAATGCTAGATATGATCCAAACTTATAGATACAGCAATAGAGAGATGCCAACGATTACAAATAACATATGCAGCAAAATTTATCGATCCAATTACATACAAACATCAACTCTTACAAGAGTATAATACCACCTTAGAATTTGAAGAGGGCGTTAATTCAACCACTTTGTTCAAATTCTCGAACATCAAGCTGAATTCCATCAATTCAACTTATGATTTTGAAATGAAAATTCAAATTTATGTTGGTTATGATAATATATATAGTGTTTACGATTGCAAAGCAGGCTTAAATCATTCTTGCACTATTAGTGTGCCGTACACAAGTTATTACGCATTTGTTTCGACTTTTAGTGATGGAAGTTATTGTCAATTTGGCTTTTCGAATCCACTTTTTTATAAAGGACATGCTTTTCAAAGTGGAAGTAGTCAAGAACCCGGTCAAATAATTGGGAAAGATTATTCTGAAATACTACCAAACATGAATAGTAAGTGTTCTTATATACTGTTTCAATATATAACTACAGGTTGCCAACAAATGGAATTTTGCGATTTCTGAAGTCTTTTAATCTTCAACAAAATAACCCTATAAGGGGTTTTTCTATGCGAGAAATCGATTGCGGGCCTTGAAAACCCTTCCCTACCCCTGTATTAGCATATTTCACTTGAATACACACATCTCTTCCCTGAATCAGAGTCAGATAAGCGTTTTCAAGATCCGGAAATGCTTGCAATCGATTTCTCGCATAGAAAACAGATTCAATCAAATCTTTATAAAAATGACTTCCTCGCGGGTTTTTCTAGGCGACAAATCGATCGTGCGCATTGCAGAGCCGTGAAAATGCTTCATTGACCCTGATTCAGGGAAAGAATTGGGTGTAATAAACATAAAATTCCCTAATCTAAACCCTACGAATTTAGACGTTAACTGTAGTGGAACTAGTACAAAATCCAGCAATATCAATTATTACTTTCAACAATATTGTATATATGGTCAAAAGTATACATTACCTGCACAAAATTGTATGTTTTTAAAGCACCAGTCGACTTTCGTGAAGTTGATTCCATGTGAAAAAGCACAAAATTTGGAGTATTTTTGGTTAAAAAACCGCTGCTTAAAAACCTAACGGTAGAAAGTTATGAGCAAAACAAAGTTGTGGAAAAAATTTTCAAACAAGTTTAAATATTGAAACGAATTGCCTGAAAACATTACAATCAATAAAAGTTTGTTGTGTATTGAAGCGAAAATAGTTCATATTTTTTGAATATTTACGAAAAAATAAATACATCATTTTAATCGTCTCATTGAGCTGAGAAAAACGATGTATGTATTGTTTCGTAAATATTAAAAAAATTTGAATTATTTTCGTTTCAATACAAAATCTTTGATTGATTGCAATATTTTCCTTAACGCCAGCAATTCGTTTTAATGTTTAAACTTGTTTGAAAATTTTTTTTCACTTTTTTGTTTTGCTCATAACTTTTTACCATTAGATTTTCAAGTAATGGTTTTTAACCAAAAATGCATTTTTTTGTCTCCGAGGAGAGGGGATTTTGTTTTGCCAACCTACTCCCTTGCCCCTGTGTGAATGTATGGGATAAATTTCAGTATTTAAATCCGTGAATATGCAAAATTGAGTGGGGTCTTATTGATTTTACATGCACTATATTTATAATTTATAGCAACATGTAGTAGATTTAACGCTTCATTTGAAGTTCTTGATGGAGAAGCACAAATTGCTGGTTTGAATCTTCTAATTGATGTTGACGATAGCTTATCAACACTGAATACTACGCTTATAAATGGAACAATATCAAACAATTCTATATTTAATTGTACTGCACCAAATCGTTGTGATTTTTTTATAGATAGCCTTCAAGGTTTAAGGTAAAGGATCATTAAATAAGTACAGGGTGACTTGATGTCATCGGGAAGCTGAGAACGCGGACTAGAACTTTTATATTGGGTGTATGGGGTCATGTAATAGAAAGAGTGGTCGAAAATTATGTTTCTGCCTTTAAAACAGGGCTCGGAATGAATAAAAATCGCGGCCTTGTCGCACCTCTGTTTGTGTCTCTGAAATTTTAGCCGATGAAGCAAAATTTATGCTCTATAAATTTTAGCCACAATAATTCTCTTCTTCTTCAACCTAGAAACTTAATATTATTGGATTTTATTCCTTTTATCTATTCAAATGGTTCATTTTTATCAATAACTAGCTTAAGTTCGACTGTACTTAAATATGTTGATAGAATTTTTTATAAGGATGATAATAATACATTTGATACCGAGGATCCATGTTTTCAAAACATAGTTTCGGATTTCCTTCTAGTTGGTGATGAAGTTGTTGGTAATAATTTAAACTTTGTTCAAGTGTCAAATATTAGGTTGTTCGAAAAGTATCTTTCTCTGCTTTATCCTACTAATCTCGACCCAGAATTCCGTTTTAGTCACAATCTTTTTTTTCAGTATTAGGCAAGAATGTATGCTGAATACGATCCAATCAGTCTTTTTGAGCATAATTCATGTTTTCGTGTCAATATACAGATTTTTTCAAAAAATGGGGGGGGGTTTCAATGTTACAAATTAATTTTAAATGTTGATTTTTTTATAGAAGTCTATTTTTATGAAATTTTCGACTTTACTAGGGTTTTTTAGTCGGGGAATTGATTGTGCGCATTGCTGAAGCATGAAAATGCTTGCATGACCTTGATTCAGGGAAAATAATCATTCTAGGAGTATGACCCTCGTAGCTTTCTGAGTACCTTTCTGTGTTCAAAATCAAAAAATTCCTTCAGATTCGTGTTCCTCATGTCGAAAAACCCCCTGACACCAGCTTTCAGTCATTTTGGAGAACTATTTGAAATTCAAGTTTTTGACCCTCTTGGTCTCCCAACTAGAATTTTCAAAAGTTCTCTAATTGGCTGAAGAAACTTGAATGACACCAAAATTATAGACAAAGAGCATTTTTTGCTTTTACAGCACCATTTGAAAATCTCACGGCAAAAAGTTATGAGCGAAACAAAGTTGCGAAAAAAATTTTCAAATATGTTTAAACATTGAAACGAAGAGCTTGTACTCAGGCAAAACTAAGTTTACTTATTGAAACGATTTAATAAAACATTATAAAATTCAAAATCTTGATAGTTTGAGTAAAAATACATAGGATAAAGTTTTTCTAGCTCGCCGAGAGGAATAAAATGACACCAAGGTTATTGAACTTTGAAAATATTTTGAGTTATTGAAACGAAAACCCTGATTCATGGTTTTCCTTTTCAATAACTCAAAATATTTTCAAAGCTCAATAATTTTGGTGTCATTTTATTCGTCTCGGCGAGCTAGAAAAACTTTATGTATTTTTCTCCAAACTATCAAGATTTTGAAATTTACTGCCCCCGTGCTAGGACGGGCGAACACAGGAATGGACTTGATTCAGCATGAGCACCGTAGGCGCTCGGTCTCAATTTATAATTTAGGGAGCAATTTAAAAACAAAAAGTGAAATTTGTTGTACTAATTGGAACGAATTAAACCAATTAGGATCTATAACAACTACGTCGACGCCCATTGCTCCAGGAGGTAATTAAAAAGACTTGAATACGAGGATGTGTACAATTTCATACAATAGACATAGAGTTAGTGGTGTAGGGTGAAACTACAAAAATTTTTTATAAAGATAGAGCCCTATGCCCCTTTAAAGGACCAGTCTAATTTCGGGGGATTGATTCCATGAGAAAGAGCAGAAAATGCTGAGCATTTTTGGTTAAAAAATCACTACTTGAAAATCTAATGTTAAAAAGTTTTTTTTCGCAAAAAAATTCAAAAAAGTTTGTGTATTACAACGAAGAGCTTGTAACAAATTCAAAATTTCAAACGCAATTATCTCGAAAACCACAACGATTCAGAACATGACGTAAAAACAAAAAATGCTCCATTTTTCATCATCTTTCCGAATATATCACTTTTTCATATGGTTGTAATTGACTAGACTGGTCCTTTAAAACTTTTGCTCTTCCGCATTTATTGAAAAATTTTTAGTCAACCAACAATCACAATGCTCAGCTTTTTCATTTTATTATTTGACCAATACATTTGGCTTTATCTCGAATGTATCCGCCATGATCCAATTCAAGCCAGAAAATAGCACCACACTTTTTTATATTACTAATATCACTATATTCAATCCTATACCGGGTTATGATTTACAACTATACTTCTTAAACGATATCACATATCATACAAATGCTAATTTGAACCCTGCTCCTAGAACTCAGAAAATTTCTAACGGAACTGAACTTGAAATAAGTGTGCCGGGAATTAGCACAATAGGAATTGGGAACAAATCAAGTTACATAGATGTAAATTTTGGATTGTTCAGTTTTTATGAAGGGAATGTTTTGGATATGGCTTCAAATGGACTCTATTTTGATAATTTTAATGGGGCGAAATGCTATCATGTTTCTTACAGTAAATATAGTTTGGATTAATTTTACGGCATTCCTATAATTGAAAGGCATACTTATGCACTATCAACAATTTTTTCTGGTCCACCAAGGCCTAGGCTTAGGTATAAGTCTAGGCCTAAGCTTAGGCTTAAGCCTAGACCTAAACCTAAACCTAAGCCTAGGCCTAAGCCTTGATAGAGATTTTATGTCACCAACTGGCAATTTCCCCAATTACCAGTTGGTGACATAAATCTATGTCACCAACTGGCAGAGATTTTATGTCACTAACTGGCATCTGCCCGTTTTTACTGTGCTTACACTTGGTTTTTAGATTATGAAAACTTGACGACTTGTTGTATAGATGATACTCCAATACAACCGCCTGTACCCTCACAAGGTTTGTGCATATTTTTAGAACCTGGGGATCGAGCACCTCAAGCCACCCAGAGCCGTATCCAAGGGGGCTAAGGGTCTCCACTAATTCGTCTCGACGATTTCAACAAATTTTCGCCTGTGGCGCTGTTTTTTTGTTGCTTAAATGAGTGTTTTCATCAAAAAAAGATCGCCAACTCTAATTTTTTTAAATTTGGAAAGAAATCCAAAGGAGGGGCCCTTATGATTTTTTGAAAATTTTCAAGCCAAGCTCCCCCCCCCCCCCCCCGAAATCAAATCCTGGATACTGCCCTGCCACCCATGGTTTTCGCTCCATTTTTCTCTCACAGTCTTATTGATTTCATAAGCCTTAAAAGGAATCGACTTAAAGGACCAGTCGGCTGGAAAAAAGTTGCCAATTTTTGTTGATATTCAAGAAAGTTCGTGAAAAATGGAGCAATTTTTTGTTTTTACGATAATTTCGGAATCGCTCACACGTTGTCGAAATAATTGCGTATAAAGTTGGCAAATTTGGAAATTTTGTTTATTACAATGAAAACTTGTACCCGGGCGTTTTGACAGAAAATTTTAGCTTACATCAATTAAAAGTTGTTTATTGAAGTGATTATTCAAATTATCCGATCAATCGCTTCAATAAACAACTTTTAATTGATGAAAGTTAAAATTTTCTGCAGAAAACCCAGGTACAAGTTTTCGTTGTAATAAACAAAATTTCAAAATTCTCCAACTTCATACACCATTATCTCGACAATGTGAGCGACTCAGAATTTATCGTCAAAACAAACAATGCTCCATTTTTCATGAACTGTCTGAAAATATCGACAAAAATGGCAATTTTTCCTGACCAGATTGATCTTTTAGAGGTACGGAGATAGTATAGACAAACAACAGACGCATAGCGCATTTAATAATAATAAATAATAAAGATGTATTTTAGAAACATGTGCAAGCTTCAATGTAATCATCGACTGGTTTACAAAAGATGGGATCGCTTTTAACGAAATCCAAGCAACTATTTCCGCGAAGTTTCACGACTCTGATGATGGTAATGATACACTCACCGTGACTTCAGCCCAATATTACCGTCAAAATGACACGCATAGTCTCCAAATAAATGTATCTTTAATAATAGACACATCACTAATTCGGTAAGTTTAGGGATAGATGTGCCCCAAAAAGGGTACATACAGGGTAGACTGCTCAAAGGTCCGAGGGCTCAGATCTGACCTCTATTTTTCACCCTTTGAAGTCCGGACTGGTCAGGACCTTGATTGATTGACATAGGTCACCAAGGGGGGGGGGGGGGGGGGGGGGTACTGTACCCCCCCCCCCTACCACTCATCCTCGGACCTTCCGCCTTTATAGCCATTCATCCATCCATCATGGGGGGTTCGTGTACCCCCCCCCAATTCATTCATCATATAAATTTTTGAAAAAATCGACCTTTTTTTTTTGGTCGACAACATATAGTCCCGAGGTAGATTTCCCCCCCCCTCCTTGTTCATATATGCGTGTACCCCCCCCCCTAAAAGGCCATTCATCCATCCATCCTGAGGGACCGGTGTACCCCCCCCCCTACTGGTGACCTATGTTGATTGATTTAAAAAAAATTTAATTTACTAAAAAAATACATAGCCAGACAACCATGCACGAAAGGGGCAATTTTATGACTACTATCCATTTTTCGAAAAAATTAATATTTTTTATTGAAAAATATCCAGGCAGTCTTTTTGATCGTAACTCATGTTTTCGTGTCAATATACAAACTTTTTCAAAAAATGTCGGTTTTTAATGCAACAAATTAATGCTAAAATGTCGATATTTAATTATAGAAATCGATTGTTGACGAAATTTTCGATCGTACTAAGGTTTTTCTAATCGGGGATTGCCGAGGCATGAGAATGCTTGCCTAACCCTGATTCAGAGAATACAAAGTTTTATCCTAAGGGTCGCCACAAACTCGCACATTCTATCGTACTGAACGCAAGCAAAAGTACGATAGCCCACAAGCTATCGTACGAAGTCATCGTACGATC
>JAQGBS010003835.1:0-11010 GCA_034698545.1 Acrobeloides obliquus
TAAGGTAAGGACATCTCGGCAAGGTCGGCTATCAATGCATCTTTCTTCCGTAATGGGACATACTCCTAAATTTTTATCTCTGTTTATTTTTGTGTTTTAAGTAGGGACGTATGTCTAAAGGCTCATACCCGTACATCCTTGTAATTTATAAATTTTCGAGTCTGAAAGCTATTTTCAAGCTTCTTCAACCAGCCTTTTTATACATACCCCAAAATTGGTATTTTTCACATTATTGCATAAAAAATTGCGATTTTAGTTTTAAAAATATATACATTATGTAGTTCTTTTGATCAGATATATTTTTCTAATTTGTGATTATTTTTAGCCGTTTCCATATAAAGGAGTCGAATTTATTAACCATTTTAACGAATTTTTATGGAATTATCGAGTTGTCGTGTTTTTGACAATATTCATGAAAAATTGTTTAGATCGGCGAGTTTTGAGTTAATTTTTAGTCACAACGTATTAAATAAATTTTTGTTTAATCTCTTTTCAAACATAGTGCAGGTATTTATTTTCGTCATTTGGAAATAAGCTCAAAGACAAGCAACTGTTGTGTAATTATTAGATTTTTTGAATTTGCGTTGGAAAATTTATTATGTTTGGCATGCTAAGGTGCTTCCCCGACCAGTCTCTTTTTAACCCTTAAGCTCATTAATCAAGGTCAGGAACTTTCACATTGTTATCATTAGTTTAAAGTGGGAAACCCGTGCCTTCAAATCATCACCTGATAAAAACATTAAAATTTTATGGGTTTTCTTACCTCCATTAGCTAGAGTAGCTGCCATAACCGCTAATGACTCACATGTAGCTTCGATTGAGCAAAGTTGAAAATAAAAATCTAATGCTTCCGTCAAATTTGTCGTTTCTTGTGGGAAGCAACCCATTTCTTTCATGTAATATGACAGTGCGAAATTCCGATCTGCCGTAGATCTTTCGGAAAGAAAACTATAAATAAAATTTCTACATTGAAAAGATTTTTAAACTTACACAGCATTATTGAAGCCGATAAATTCACCCCCAGAAATTTTCTTATAATAGTTTAGGATCTAAAATTTTAAAACTATTTTTGTACAAATATTGAGTTATACATAATCGAATCGATCAGCCATGTCCAATTTGTTTTGGATCAAAGTTGTTACAATAATGGCACCAGAGTTGATCATAGGGTTGTGAGGTTTATCTAAAAATTTTAATTTATGTCCTGCAAACAAAACGATGTACCTAGATCAAAATTTTTTAGAGAAAAACTGAGGTCCCGAAGGAAATGTTTAATGACCCTTATTTTTACCATTAAAAAATTTGAGGGAATTGGTGCACCCTGCCTCCAAAAGCTTTAACCCCACCATAAATAAACACGCTTACTATGTGGATCTAAACAAATTTCATTAAACAACCTTCCTGAAGGCTCTTGACCAACAAATTGGTGAACATAATCTGCGCCTCTTTCTGATGCAGCAATTGCATAGTTAAAAGCTTTGGAAACACTTTGAACACAAAAAGGTTTCTTTGCATCACCCCAAGCAGCTCGTTGTCCATCGACGCTGCATATGGCAACACCCCATAAATTTGGATCAAAACGCGAAAGTTGCGGGATATAATCTGCAACTTTACCTTGGGTGACAGGTTTGCACTATAAAAAGTAAAGTTGGTTTAATAAGCACAGGGTGTCCAAAAAACCGGATTTTTGCGATTTTTTCAAAAATTTTCAACTTTTTAAATTTTCACCAAAATAAATCTAAAGTACCGGGAGCAGAGCGCTCTGTTCTGGGGGGGGGGGGTGACTCCAAGCGACGTTCCACATTAAAAATGTATTAGTTATTACTAATACTTTGTAAATTAATATCTGCTATAGCTAACCTTTTTTTGAAAAAAATTTTTTTCTACGATTTCGACGATTTTGGTCAATCGTCTTCTCTCATCGTCCCCTACAACTTTTGTAATCGCGCTCTGGTTTTAAATCAAACTGTTTCGAAATCATCCGTGCAGACATACACATATTACACGTTTAATGTAATAGCATAGGTTTTCTATGTGAGGAATTGATTGCGCGCATTTCCGAACGCTTCATGACCCTATTCAGGGAAGAGATATGTGTATCGAAGTGAAAATATGCTGATACAGAGTCAGGGAAACGTTTTAAAAGTCCAGCAATGCGCGCAATCGAGTTCTGGTATAGAAAAACCCCTTATAGTGCTATTTTGGTGAAAAAACTCGAAAATTGAAAAATCTCGCAAAAATCCGGTTTTTTAGAGCACTCTGTACATTTCCCCTCCCTTAAAATCTTTAGACTTACGAATTCATAAATGCTCTTGATTTGACAACAAAATTGGTGCCAACTTGGAATTATTAAATCATTTTGAAGAGTTCTTGAAATTAAAGTGATACTTTCATTAATGCACCTAAAGGTTTTATTAAACTTTTTCAAATTATTATTTTTACTTCTTGAAGTCTTCTTTTTCCAATTTCCATTGTTTTGGATCCCTGGCTTCAAGAAATCTTTCCTCCTTTTCTTGCTCAATTTTGTGAATTTTTTCCATCATTGGCTTTAGCCGAGGGTCTGATTCTTGAAGACCATAGCTTTTTAGAAGCTAAAATACCGTCTAAATTTGTTTTAAGTCTAAATTTACCGTTAATAGCCTTCCAATAACTGCTTCGTCTTTGTTTGGTACTTTAAAAAGACGGTATATCAACTCATCCGGTGAGTCATTTGCATTTTTTGCTTCATTTTCAGCGTTGATTTTCTTTAAATCTTGGATAAGCCCATCTATGGAGCCAGATGTTGATGAATAACGGACTCTTGCCGCTAAAATAATTTGATTATGTTTGAATAAAAATAAGCCTACGTTTTTCAGAGTCAACGGAAGTACTCATTATTTAATAAGAAGCAATTTGTTTCAAAAATCAATTTTATGAATTATTTGTTAATGCCTAAAGTTATTTATTTAAACAAGATATTTGTACAAATTTTTTATTCACACAAATGAATTCAAAACAAAACACTCTAATTCAAACAAAACACACTCAAAAACGACAGCTCGAATAAATTTAAAGAAAGAAGGAAACCCCAATATTACAGCACGTGATGGAAAACACTAGCTAATGTCGATGGCAAGAGATTCAGCCAACCAACACATAAAATAATTGCACTTAGAAAAAGAGGAAGAAGATAAGTGCATAACCCTGCCCTGTTTTTTATTATCATTCTCAAATGCTCTGATCCCACAAATTCAAATCGAAATAAACAAATTTTTCATATTCCAAAAGATAAGAATTTGTTAAAATAAAGATGAAAACAAGCTAACATGTGGCTTAAGAGCAATTGCTAATTTTATCTGTGGCAGGAAGATGTATGTAGAAGAATTTGGGAAAAACAATTTTATGTGTTTACTTTGATTAATAATAATATTTATTGTTTTTTATTTTTTTCTCTTTTAAAAAATTCTATGCGTTGATTTATGCTTGAAGTGCCTCATATAAATTTGTATTTTTTGTAAATTTTCTCTTAAATTTTGATACAATATTTTTCATAACTCAGTTAATATTTTAATAATATTTGCATCTATGTCAAATTATCAAATTTTAAATGCCAAAACAGGTTTACTAAGTACAAAAAAGTACATACAGTACGAAAAAAGTACATACAAGTACAAAAAAGTACATAGAGCGATCAAAATTTATTTAAAAAATTCCTTAAAGCAATGGCTAAATTACTATCACACAGGAACAAATACACAAATATTTACTATTGAGTTAATTTAAGTTTTACGTAAACCAAATTTTCCGAATTTTATCCCCCCCCCCCCCGATCTAAAAAATAAACGGAAGTAACCTGGTTTTCAGTCTAATTTTGGGGAGTTGATTCCATGTGAAAGAGCAAAAATTTGGAGCATTTTTCGCTTTTACAACATTACTTAAAAATCTAACGGTTAAAAGTTATGAAAAAAACAAAATTGCAAAAAAATTCAAACGAGTTTGAATATTGAAGTGAAGAGCCTGCACCTGAAATTAATTTTTGAATTTGCTAAAATTTTAAAAATGTTCAGGTTTAATTAAATAGGGTTGCATCGCGGTCAATGACCGGATCGGTCAAATGCCAATTGACGTCAAATGACGGTCAAATTCTTCGGAGTCAATTTTTTTTAAATTTTGTAGGGGGTCAGGGAAATTTTTTCAAAAGAAATTTATTCCAAACATGGGGGCTACCTACATGAAAAAAATATTTTTGACGCGAAAAAAATATTTTTGGTCGTTTTTGAAACAAATGGACTAAGACGATTTAAATTTTTTTCGTGTCAATAAACGGATTTTATTGATAAACAGGCAACGGGAATATTACGCAAAATTTTTTTTTACTTCTTATGTAAAATTATCCTGTTTTTAAATATTTTTTTTCAAATTTTGAACGATATTTTTAGAATTTATTATGTAAAACCTCGGTGCTAAACTATTTAGTACTGAGTTCACAATTAAAATTGTAAAAAAATTTTCTAAATGAATTTGACCAATTTGACCGTCAATTGACGTAATTTGACCGGTCAAAAATGCAACTCTATAATTAAAAAAGAACGCCAGCATTTTTTCTAAAAATCAAAACGAAAAAATGGCACCAAAATGATCAAATTTGAGCATTATTTTGTGTTTTTGAAACGAAAACTCTGATTCATGTTTTCGTTTCAATAACCCAAAAATTTTCAAATTTGATAATTTTAGTGTTATTTTGTTCGTCTCGATTTTAGAAAAAAAGATGCATTAAAAAAATAAATATAAAAAATTTTAAGCAAATTCAAAAATTAATTTCGGATGCAGGCTCTTCGCTTGTTCAAACTCATTTGAAATTTTTTTCGCAATTTTGTTTCGCTCATAACCTTTTATGGTTAGATTTTCAAGTAGTACCGCAAAAGCAAAAAATGCTCCAAAATTTGTGCTCTTTCAGTTCTCTAAAAGTGGAATCAATTCTCTAAAAGTGGACTGATCCTTTAAAAGTGCTAGACCTCTCGTGATTCGTAATAAAAATGTTAAGGTAAAATTTTTTTAAAGAATTTTATCAGCAGATATTTTCCATTAGCTTAGAAAATTTCTCGACCTTTAATCATTAATTGATACCAAGTGCTTTTTATTTTCAGTTTTTCAAACGTTTGCCGATCTAACTCCAAACACACATTGCCCTATGGTCTATGCATAATGATGCCTGGAAGGCTGCCATTAATTTTAAGACAAATACTTTGGCTAAAATACACTCAGTCATCCTCAAGACAAAGCATCTATGTGTTCTTAGAAAAAATGCCACGTGGTTTAAAATATATTCGAGTTTCTTAATCCTTTTAAAATTTGAAAAGAGTTTTATACATCAGTTTGACATATTTTATCACTACATTCACTTGTATATTTCAAGAATTTAACAAAAATAAAGTTAAATAACAAGACTTTTAAAATTCTCAAGAGAGCAATTAGAAGAATGGTTAGTTTCATAGTAAAGTACCGGGAGCCGAGCACTACAAGCTCGGGGGTTGTGTCTCCGAACGACGTTCCTCATTAAAAAGTTATTAGTTAGGGGCATTCACATATTACGTAGTCAAAAATTTCGCTTTTTTAGACCCCCTCCCACCATAATCATGAGGCTTACCCCCCCCCCCCATAATCATAATCATCAAGGTCTTAATAAAGGTCTCGTCTATCCTATTGTTAGGATAGACGAGATCTCGAAAATCTCTCGATCTCATTCTTAAATTTCGATTTTTTTATCTCTATCTCAAGCTCGTCTACATAGTAATTGTAAAAAATTCTAATTTATTAAAAGTTTTAAAGTAATCTGCAATAAACAAATTTATGACAAAAGACATATCGATCAATAAACTATCTATTTAGCTTATGCCTATTAGTTGTCTGCATTCAAGCTATGAATCAGTAGAACATCTTTCAAAAGCATGACCCTTAGTCGTATATAATATAAAAATCATCAAAAATCAAGTATATGAAAATCATTTAAAAAACATGAAAATTCCTAATATTATGCAAAATTGGACAATTATTAATTGATCCTTTCTATTATTTAGTAATATAATATAAAAATTTTAAACTTCATGGTGATTACATAATCACGACCCGACTCCCCTTCCCCCATATTCGGCCACCCCTCCCCTCCTAACCTGATTACGTAATATGTGAATGGCCCCTTATTACTAATAATAATTAATATTAACAATTTTTTATTAATCGTGGTTATAGCTAATGATAACTTTTTTCACAAATAAATTTTTCTTGAGGGGGATACCCCGTAAAAGTGGTGTCGATCGTCTTCTCTCATCGTCCTCTACAACTTTTGTTTGAGCATTGGCAGTTTTTTCAAACATTCCTGAGATCGTCTGTGCATACATACGCAAATTACACGTTTATAGTAGTAGGATTATAAAAAAATTAGTCTTATTACGTAAAGTTATCTAAAACAAAAAAACGGATTATACAAGTTTGAAAGGAATGACTAAATAAGAAAACAACCCCAGAAAGCAGCTATAGTTGTCATGCGACAAAATTAAAAAGGCCCATAAAATTTTTTATTTGTTCATTATTGCTACATTTAAAAAATTTGTTGATTAAATTTATTCACTTTATTATTCATTTAAAAAAAATTGAATTTTTATGTGTACTCAGAAAAAAACAGAAATCTTGTTTAATTTTTTTAATCACCTAAAATTTTCATTTTTCCGGGTACACTTCAGTAAAAAATAAAATTTTATAAAGACAATTTAATAAGTCTTCATTTAATAGAATTGTTTTTATTATGCTTACAAGTTGACCAATCTGAAATTATGGAGTAGAAACGCCTTCCCGCACTGGAACATCTGAGTAGAAACCGTTGCCGTTGACTTTCGTTTCCCTCATGTCCACTAAGGGATTTTCTTCCCTCATGTGTTCTTCGATATTTCTTCGAAACTCTGGATCGGAATCATCATCTTCGGATGAACTACTAGTAACTGAATTTGACCTTCGTCTTAGTAAACCATTTACTTTATCGGTAGTGGGAGTTTCAACTTCTTCCTAAAAGCAATGACTTAATATGAATAAATGGAATTTAATTAACCTCTTCATGTGACTCCATGATTGACATGCATTTTTCTAACATTTGAACAATTACGAGGAAGCCACCTGATTTGGCATCTTGGAGAGGAGTACGATGCCATCTAAATATTACAATTTCAAAAAAATTGTCCACTCTTACCTGTCCTTTGGATCTGGCTTAACTTTTGCTGTATTAAGCAAGAATTTCACAATTTCTGGATGTCCTTCAGAAGCTGCCAAATGCAAGGCCGTGCGCTTATCATAATCAGAAAGTTCAAGGCTGCAGCCTTGCATGTACATCCTAAATTTAGTTAATAAAATCTTACAAATGTTTTTAAACTACCTTCTGATCGTATTAATATCTCCAGCCTTTGCTGCAAACAATAAAGCAACAATTTGATCTTTTTCTCGGTCGCCATCTTTTCTTCGAGGGTCCATTTTATCTGATTCATTATGTGCCAAACTGTCATAATTATGGAAGTTGAAGCGATTGACCAATTCCTAAAATTTGCGACTATAACAAATCGATTTTGAGTTGGCTACCTTGCAAAATTGTACACCTCGAACACTGTTACCCATTTCATCTAGTGGTGGTGACCATAAGGCAATACCTAATAAATTCGGAATGACGACAATAACAACTCCAGAAACACCGGATTTGGCTGGAAGGCCAACCTAAAATGTGTCCATAAACAATTTATTTTAGCAATGGAGGAGTGGAAAACTTAAAAGTAAAATCCGTATCAGGATTTTTTTAGGGATACAAGGGAGGGGTTACAAGATTGTGGTTAAAAACATAAGAAGGACTCTTTGGATTTTTTAAACTTTTTTTGGCTCTTGGGGGAGAGAGTATATGTATCCCACCCTGGTATGGCACTGGTAAAAAGTATTTTTTAAGATGATAAAAGTTGCATAATCTATAGAAATGTTTCAAAAAAGGCAAAAATTTACATGGAAGCTAAATTGCCCACTGTAATCATACATTCCACATGAATTCATTAGTGTTAACACATCACGAGCTGGACGGCTGGCAATGCAACGTTCTTCAGTGATTGGGCAAACACCTAAAGTTTTGCAAACACCTAAGATATGTAGCTTTTTTACAAACCTCCATTAGCCAAGGTTGCAGCCATAACAGCCATAGATTCACAAGTAACTTCTAACGAACAAAGTTGAAAGTAAAAATCTAGTGCTTCTGCCAAATTTTTAGTTTGTGGCGGGAAGCATCCATTTTCTTTCATAAAATAAGAAAGTGCAAAGTTTCTATCAGCTGTAGCTCTTTCAGACAAAAAGCTTAAAATAATTAATGAAGTACCGTGAGGTCAAGATTAAAAATTCTTTCGGATTAGTGTTCCCCATAGTCAAAACCCCCCAAGTAGAAAGAAATAGCCGATTTGGAGCCATTTTTAAAATTCGTATATTTTTCAATTCTTAGGGAGTAACCCCTAATTTTTTAATTTTTACAACAATTTTTGTTAAAAATATCTCTCCTGAGATCTCGTGGCGACGTACGTACGGACACAGGAATAGATTTTTTATATTTTGATTTTTCTTACACTGCATTATTGAAGCCAACATATTCACCGCCAGAAATTTTTCTATATTCATTTAGCATCTAAAAATGTTTTTTTTATTATCTCATTATTATTTATTATATTTTGTATTTTATTTTAAAGACCAATTTTTAATTTTTAGTCTGTCTTTACATCCCAATGACACAACAAATTAATTTTTCGCTTCATCATTCACAAATTCATTTTTGTATTAATCTTACGTTTTCTTCTATCAATCACATCGATCAAAAGAAAGAAGTGTAAAAATATTTTTCATATTCGGGGTTTCCTTTAGACACGAGAAATTATTGTCATTTCCTAGAAATCTTAGATTCCAACGTTGGTATGAACCGGTTAGTCGATTATCATTTTGTACTTAGACAGGGCACACAAAGATTTAGTGTTTACATCAAAGGAAACCCCAAAATTATTAAGGTTAGATAAGGCCATTTTTTATTTTAAGACGGCAAGAATGAACCGTTAACTAAGGTCGTAAAAAAGTCTTTCCGTCCGCTATTGTTTGTATTAACACAAAGCCATTAATCTGTTTTATGACTGTCGGTATACCTAACATTGTAAGGTCAAAGATGGGGCTGAGACAAAAAATTGACGTAAAAAAATCATCACTTTTTTCGTTATTAGTCTATATCCAAAAAAATAATTAAATGAAATAAAATGATTTAGTTAAAATAGAAATTTAATGAAATAGATATTTAAAAATCAGGATATAACCTACCCATCCTCTCAAGAATACAAAAAAAATTCAATTTGTCTATTATGTTCTGCCTTCAAAGTAGTGTATTTGTGCTATGTTCATGTTAAGGTGGAAGTAGCAAAATTTTTTAAACTTATTACAACTTACATGATCAAAACGATCTGCCATGTTCATCTCGTTCTTTATTAACGACGATGTTATGATAGCTCCAGAATTTACCATAGGGTTATGAGGTTTATCTAAATAGTTAAACATATCAGCGACGTTGAAGCTATTTTGAAAAATCAAAATTTTAACCCACCCTTCCTATATTTCCTTCCGAGGGGTCCCCCTAAAGATAAGATGTTTCTGACGCGACAGGCAGCTAATTTCAAAAAAATCTTCTTTTATTTTTATTTCTGCCTGAAAATGACTTTCTGGGAGTAAATTTATGCGGGGAATCGATTGCGCACATTCTCAAGGCTTGAAAACACTTCTCTGATACTTATTCAGTGAATCGGGTGTATGTATTGAAGCGATGACCAATTTTTTCTTAATAAGGTCATTTTTGAAAAAAAATCTCGGTTCGAAATGGCATGAAAAAATAGCCCAAATTCCGGTTTTTTATACACCCTGTAACGCCACCCTGTTCTTACTATGTGTGTCCAAACAAATTTCATTGAAAAATCTTCCAGATGGCTCCTGACCGACATAGTGATGTACCAGATCTGCTCCCAGCTCAGACGCAGCTATGGCATAGTTGTACGCTTTCGAAACACTTTGAACACAGAATGGTTTCTTTGAATCTCCCCAGGAGGCACGTTGACCATCAACAGTACAAATTGCCACTGCCCAAAGATTTGGATCAAATCTTGCAAGTTGTGGGATATAATCTGCGACTTTTCCACCTTTGGCATCTTTGCACTAGAAAATTTTTGAATCTCTTTTAGATATTAAAAAATTACTATTTCATAAATTTCTTTCATGTGTTGACAGAATTGATTCCAACTTGGGACTATAAGATCGTTTTGGAGGGTTTTCGTCACCAAAGCCAAACTTTGTGTTATGCATCTTAAATAGCATAGTACAGGGTGGTCTCAAAGGCTGTCTTCACTTTTTAATTCGCATATTAAATATTTATCAAAACCATCAGTTTATGGGTAATTTTATGTTGGAACTCGATTGCGCTCATGTTTGACTCATGATAAATTTTATCTGACTCTGATTCAGAAATTTTCGCTTCAACTTTCCATATTTAGAATCAAAGAAGCTATTTTGGAAAAATTGTTTCCCAGGAATATTTTTATGCGTTGAATTGATTCAGGGAAGTATTTTTATTCTTCGGCAATGAGCAAAATCGATTCCTTGCATAAAATTACCCCAGTAAAACAATTTTTCCAAAATAGAGTCCCCGACTCATGGAAAGTTGCGATGTTTAAAGCAAAACTTGCTTGAATTAGGGTCATATAAAATATATTATGCCTAAAAAATGCACACAATCCATTCCCCACTTAAAATTACTCCCCAGTCGGATGATTTTCAGATAAATATTCAACAAGTTATACTGAATTAAAAAGTGAACATGAATTTTGGGACCACTCTGTATTTATATATATAAATATTTTACGTACCTCGTAAAATCTTTTTTATTTAGCTTCCAATGTTTTGGATCCTTGGCTTCGTGGAACATTTCTTCTTTCTCTT
>JAQGBS010003836.1:0-11010 GCA_034698545.1 Acrobeloides obliquus
GGATTTGTAGTTTTTACATTTTTGTAATAGAGTACTACAAACTACAAAAATGTCTCTATAGAGAAGAAAAAGTTTCAGAATGCCTCTTCTCTGTTAGTTTTCACCCGTTTTCGATGATCTTGAGCTTAAAAAAATCCTGAAAGCCTATTTTACAACGTTACGGACTGACTTTTTCGATTTTTATTTTCTAAAAAATAGTTTTCTTGACATCTACACAAAATGAGGCAAAAAGAAATGTTTGTCACCCGGATTTGAACCTACGCCTTCGGAACGGAGTCCAAACTACAAAAAAGTAGAAACAACAAATCCGCAACTGGCTATTTGCGAAAAAACAAACTTTACTTTTAAAAAATTGCGTGAACAAATGTGAAAAAAGTAACGTGAAAAACCAAAAGCGTGAAAAAAGTAATAGTGCCAAAAAAAACTTGATAAAATGCTTATTTGCGTTGCTAATAACATGTTTACAAAGAAATTGCCGCGATTTATAACGAAATAACTTTTTTCGATTTTGCAATTTTTAAGTTCGAAGGAAAAGCCATTTTTACATACGCACGAAAATTAGCATCCGTTTGTGGAATATTATATAAATTTACTCGCCAATTTGGGAGCTATACAAGAATGTGCTCGTGCTAAATTTGTGGATGATAATGAGTTGAAGTGCTTAGAAGATCGCATAATTAAATTCAAGGAATGTTTGCTCCAGGTAAATTTTGATAGATTGGCTGGAACTTTCAGTTTTAGGCCGAAAACCCGATTTGGACTCCTAAGATCATATGGTTATTATTTCATGTGTTGAACTTTGCCAAGCACCGTCATTGTTGAGCTTTATGCAGTGGAGCACCTCCACCATCTTTTTAACGAGAATCGAAGGCATTCTGCGTCTACGAAAGGAGAAGAGCCTATGCTTCACCAAATTTCAAGAAATCAAGCTCTAAGAAACTTCTTCTTTGGCATAAAAGAATGTAAATAGCTAATTGTTTATTACTTATTGTAAATATTTTATTTACTGTTATCTTATGTTTTTTGAACTCTCGTTTTTAGGCTGAAAATCCGCGTTGGACTCCTAAGATCACATGGTTATTGTTCCATGTGTTGGACTTTGTCAAGCGCCATTGATGTTGGGCTTTATGCAGTGAGCAAAGTGTGGAGCACCTCCAACATCTTTTTAACGAGAATCGAAGGCATTTTGCGTCTACGAAAGGAGAAGAGCCTATGCTTCGTCAAATTTCAAGAAATCAAGTTCTAAGAAATTTCTTCTTTATCACAAAAAATGTTAATAGCTAATTGTTTATTATTTTATTTACTGTTATCTTATGTTTTTTTGTTGGCTTTATTAATTATGTAAGATTTCTTGTTTTTTAATTTGAATAAATTTTTATAGATATTTATAATTTGTCATTTAATTGATTTATATTTCAGTTTTATTTATCTTTTTCATATTCATCCAAGCCTTTTCATGGATCGGAAACGCGAGCATTCGATTCCCCACCATGAATGGATTTTCGTAAAAAAATTTGAATTTTTGTTCATTTTTATTACCCCTCTTTGAATATTACCCTTCTTTGAATAGGGGTCAGGGAAGCGTTTTCAGGGCTCGAAAGTGCGCGCAGTCGATTTTTCGCGTAAAAAACCCCTATGACTCGTTTCTGACCAATTTTATAGCTTTTTTAGGGTGTCGAAACTTTTTGCACACTTCCGACAGCCGTGTTTTGGTGAAAAAACACACAAAAGTTCTCCGAGGGTAATAAGGCGATAGGAAGTGGAGTAGGAAAGAGGACAGGTGGGGCACCTCCCTTAGTGGGTCAAAATTTAAAAACCCTAATAAGGGTCCTCATAATGTTTTTGGGGAAAATAACCTTTTTTGGGAAGTGCTCCCTAGCCGATCCTTCTTCCTACGCCACTGTGATAGGGCTTAATTTTCACTTTGAACGAAAGGGTTTGACGAGTTCATTTAGGGCGAGATCAAAAAGCATCCCCAAAGAAGTCACAATCGAAAAATAAAAATTTTTGCACGAATTTACATACTTTTTAATGCCCTTTAACCCCATATTAAAAATTCCAAAAAAATTTATTTACAGACCGAATTCCATTGTTAGGTGCATTGGAGCGCAATCGGCTGTTGCAAAATCGGGGAAGCTTTTTCAGCTCCAGCAATGTTCGTGTACGATTCCTCGCATAAAACTACCTCCGAAAAAAGCTTTTCGAATGAAAATACATAATTTGTTTCACCTTGCAAAACAGAAAGTTGTAAAATTATAGAATAACGTAATATGTTAATGAAAATATTGTCCAAATAAAAATCAATAAATTTCTAAAAAATAAACAGATAAGAATGTCCTTAAATAATTGACTCGTTAAATCAAACTGTATTTAGGGTCTGTATATGCATCTATATATTGTTTACATAGAAAGGCTAAATCATCATCTAATTTGTCAAAATAAAGTTTATTTAATCCGTTATAGTTTCTAATTGAAAGTCAATAAAATTTTTTCACTGATGTCACAACGGCTAGGGCGTACCGACACGTGAGGATTAACATTTGAGGACCGACATTTGAGGATTATTCTTCATCGTCTTGGTTAAATAATTCCCAATTAACAAACTTATTGTTTGCTAGTATATATTGTATGGAATACAATGTCGGTCCTCAAATGTTAATCCTCACGTGTCGGTACGCCCGGCTAGCGCGCTGTTAGCGTCGTGACATCGTTGTGACGTCACAACGGCTAGCGTCGTGACATAGTGAAATGTTACAACGGCTAGCGCCGAAAAATGCGTGTCACGACGACTAGCGTTCACCCTAATCTAAATTATTTAACGACACCCCCAATCCTAAACCAGTTATCTAAATCGTGTTTGTTCGATCTCTTTTAAATATAGAAGAAAGTAAATAGTAAGATTTTATCTGTTAAAGGAAAAAATCTGTTAAAGAAAAAAATCATTCAAATTTATTACTCTAATAGATAGTATTCATATAACGATAAAAAGTACATTTTGTGATAACTTGAAATTCAACAAATTCGGCAGAAACATGGAAAGTTAGGCACTGCTGGCAATGGTGCCATCGTAACATGTTCGGTATTGACCTACAAAATGAAAATTTTTCAAGAATTTGATCATTTTTTTACAATTTTTTTACGATCAACGCGATTGCTATAAGCGCTGATTTGTTGTTTATATTCATTTAATTGATCTATTTCCTCATGGGTCATCTTTCGAAATTTTTGTCCATTCTCATAAATGTAGCCGTTCTGAAAATTTTTTATTGTTTTTTTCGTGTATATCTTTCCGATCCTACTCGATAATCACAGTTTCTCGTGGGAGCTGAGCCACTATTGCATCTTCCCACACCGTTGCAATTAAACTGAACTGTTCCATAGTTTCCATTGCCAACATCCACTTGGTGGTCTAAATTAATTTTTTACCAGAAGTTCGAAAAATTAAAATAACTTTGGTATGCATTAGTATGGTACAGCCCTTTTAATGTTTTCGTAATCACTAGGGCCTATAGAATCAGTTTACAGTGGCTTCGTTAAAATCTGGGACTATCACTTCGTGAATGTCCCTGGTGAGCTTCTTGATGCTAGATTTTGCTTCATGATCTTTTTTTAATATTGAGGTTCAAATTTTGACTCACAATCGGTCTTTTTTTAATCTTTAAGCTTTTACTCACTATCTTGTTAGTCTATACTTATCGGTTTATCGTTCTACGATTGGTCTTTAAGAAATAACTAAAACTTCTAAGCTAGGCTGAAGACCGAGTTACCAATCGCTAATCGACATAAAAAATAACGCTACGCTCGGACTTCCCGTGGGTGAAACAAACAAAAAAAATTTTAAATTTTCTTGAACTACCTCCATGAGAATTTTGTTGGTAAGGAGCATGTCTATTATGACTGACTCCTTGTCCACTATTGCAGTTTGCTATTCCATTACAATTCACGTTCATTCCATTGTGGTTATCATTTCCAACATTTACTTGGCCTTCTAAATTCATGATCACATCAGAATTTTAATTTTTTTATCAAGAATTTTGAAGAATTAAAGAAATACTTTTGCATTATTGTTGCAGTTTCTCGCGCCGTTGCAGTTCTTACTGATAATTTAGGTACAAGGAATTGATTTTCGGGTTATTTTTGACATTTAAAGGACCAATCACTTTCTTTAATACAAGTACCCCAAGAAAGTCATTTTTTGAAAAAATTTGAGAAAACTTTTTTAGGTGGGCTGTGGCTATATTCAGGTGTGAGTGTAGACAGATTTAGCTCTACCTCCATATCTTCCATAACTATTTTCATGACGAATATCTCGATACTTATTGCAGTTTGGGCCTTGGCAATTTGAATTCATCCCATTTCCGTAACCATTTCCAGCATTTACTTGGCGTTCTAAATTCATGAGCACATTGGAATTTTAATTTTTCATCAAGAATTTGTAAGAATTAAAGAAATACTTTCGCCTTTACTGTTGCAATTTGCGTCTCCAACGCAGTTATCATTTACTCCGAAGTTGTCGTTCCCAACATTTATTTCGCGTTCTAAATGTACGATTTCAAATTATAGATATAAAAATTTGTACTTAATCGATTCGTTCCATGTCGACCATCTTCAATCGCCTCCGAGTTTAACTCGACTGCATTATGCAACTGAATTACGCTTAGAAAAGCTAAACCCACAAAAATAAGCATCTTCATTTGTATTAAAGTTTTAATATTTAAAGAATAAACCAATCTGATTTAGTCTGATAAGTAAAAGATCCTGCATACTTATATATACGATCTTCTTACTAAATTTCCCTTATCAACTTTAGACTTTGTCATAATAGTCAAGAATGTAGTCATTTTTTATCATACAAGGAAATCAACAAAGACTGATTTGAATAATGAGCTTAATAATTGTCATAATGATTTAGAGAGTGTAAAAATTGTATGAGAAGAAATGATCCAATCAAATCTGCACCGGGTCCATGTTTACTATAAAAATTTAATTTTATATACGATTTGATGATCAAATATGATGAGTATTTGATAACAGAAAAGACCTATAAAGCAAAAAATCACAAATAATCATATAAAATTTATATATATCATATGATGCAGGGTGTCACAGTGCGCAGGAAATACTGACTTTTTTCTTGTGTATTTTTTTTCTTGGACTTTCATTTCTCGTAAATTTTGAGGTCTTTTTCGATGCGCTTTTTAGGTAAACGTTAGCTCTCAACTTTCTGAATAAAGTTTTTCAAAATTTTGAGCTATTATATTGTGAAATTTGAAAGCGAGACTTCTGAGAGAACCGAACTTCCGTGACACAGTCTGATTTGATGATATATTCTTGTAGTACTAGACGTTCTGATCACGAATCACTCCGGTTTCATACGACTATCTTATGTAGAACGCGGGGGAAAAGGCCATGAAGCTGTAAAACTTTTGATATTTTGAGTATTTCAAAACTTTTGGAGAAAAATAGCTTTTTCTTTCATATTTCTCATCCAGATCACTCCGGATTTGTTTAAAAATGTAGCGCAGAACTTATTTTATCGATTGGTTTCAAAATCTAGTCAATAGAACCTTCCTTTTGTTCCTCAGGAAGGTTTATTATGAAATTCTCATCTACTTCAATGAAAATTGATATCCATGGTATTTTTGAGTGCTGAATCCTAAAAGTATTATTCTTTAATAAGAAAATTAGGGTCTAATTTAGAACGCCAAATTAAACAAGTCGATAATGATACAAGTGAGCATGTCCGAGAAAGTCCAGCTCAAGTGCTAATCGAAGATCTAAATAACGCTCGACGAGTCAATGATACAAGTTCAAATTGGAAATTCTTTTGAGACATTTTTTCAAATAGTTTGTTCATGCAAAGTTTTTATTCTCATTTTTCTAAAGTAATTTGACAAATAAAGCTTTTCAATCGAACATTACATTGCAGCACAGAGACATCTGATCCACCACTAAATGAAAGCTTATTCATTTCACTATCGGATAGCATCATACGTTTTTCCCGGAATTGACACGCAAAAGTGTGCAAGCACAAACATGTTCAAGAAACATTTAGAATTAGCATTTTTTCATACAAATCGAGTTTTCTCAACTTTTTAAGAGATTGATGAAAAACTAACGTCGGAATCGTGTTCAGCGCCTAAAATTACCCCTAGATACCAAGTTTCATCCAATTCTGAGAAATTTTTTTAATTTGGCGCAAAAATTTATAGACGTAGGTGTAATTAAAATTCGCAAGCTCCCGGCGCCTGGCACGTACCACTGCACTACGCAAAATATACTAGAATCAACTTTTGGCCAATTTTCACGCGCCGTGCAGTGGTATTTAGGGTGCTCGTTAGTCGTTGTCACGCCCAAAAAACACTTTTAAATGAGCTATGAGAGGTTGCCGAGCTCAATAAAAAACGCTGTTAAACGTTGCCGAACATTGTCGCGCGACAACGATTTTTCGACAATGTTGTCATCGTTTTTTATGATTTGCATTGAAACTTGCAAATAGTTTACGATTTTTCCATAACGTTGTCGAGAATCTCGAGAAATCTCGACAACGTTGTCGAAAAATCGTTGTCGCGCGACAATGTTCGACAACATTTAACAGCATTTTTTATTGAGCTCGGCAACCTTTCACAGCTCATTTAACAGTGTTTTTTTTGTGCGTGACAACGACTAACGAGCATCCTTATACCCTTTTAATACTGAGAAAATTTGCATAATTATAAAAATTGGATTTTGCGAGTAAAAAATCAAGATACCAAAACAATCTAGTTGGGAATGTTTTGCTGAATATGATTTTTAACATATTTTCCAACAATCTTTATATACGATTATATTGATATAAAAAAGTTATAGTTAGCATTTTGATTTTGATATAACAATGTGTTTAACAAAAATATCTCGAATTTTCACTTTGAACTTGTATCATCATTTTGTTTGCTGCCAGTTGTATTATCTCTAAATACATGAATTTGTGCATTAGTTGGGCCAGATTGATCTCCATTTACACGCTCATCTGGATATGGAGAATGAAGGTTATCATCGTTATTCCTTGGAACTTCAACTTTTGTATCGTTCGTATGAATTTGTCGTTCTAAATTAGCCAAAATAAGATCTTACGTTAGAAATAAAAAAATAATACTTCTTCGTTCATTATTGCAGTTTCCCACACCAGTGCAAATTATACTAATTTCGGCACTTTCTTCGCCAATCGAAACATTTACTCCACGTTCTTAATTAGGCTACTTTTGAAAAATATTCAAAAACGAAATTATTATATACACGGTGGGCCAGATTCGAGCGCACCCTAATGTTTTGACGATTTCTCTCCATTTTCTATCGGGGTTTTTGCATATGATAGCTTCCAACTAGCTAAATAAACCTATTCAGAAGTATCCAAATTTGGAGCTTTTTTAATGGGAAAATTTGAGCCTGAAAGATTTACAAGCACGATTTAGGGGTCTTAAAAAAAGCCGAATTTAAAAAAATACAGTCGGCGCTCGATAAACCGACACCCATCTTTTGGCCATATCTCGACGAGGATTAAACCATTTTTGGAGATCTTGGGCCTATTTTAAGGCATAAGCTTCTAGCTTTAAAATAAGCTCAAGATCTCCGAAAATGGCGTAGTTCTCGTCGAGTTATGGCCAAAAGATGGGTGTCAGTTTATCAAGCGCCGACTGTAACCGTAGATTCGGAATCGGCACCCCAAGATGCCCCTGAGTAACAATTTTCATTGATATCCGTGTTTGAGATAAACTGACCCTCCCTGCGAGAGATTGAACCCAATATACAGTTCCAAGAGATATCGTATCATGCAAGCGCCAACTGTTTGAGACTTCTAGGCACGGATTCTACCCCCGCAGAGAGGGTCAGTTTTTGCATGTTTACCAATTTCAATGAAAATTTGTATTTGACGCTGATTCCGAATCTGCAGTTATTTTTTAAAAATTTGGCTTCTAAGACACCTAATCACGATTTAAAAATTTTTAGGCTTAGAATATCACATTAGAAAAATTAAACATTTTTCTTAATGGGCTTATTCATTTGTTGTAAACTATCCTCTATCAAAACCCTACCGAAAAGTGATGCTCCTCGCTCGAGAAATTGTCAAAACATTAGAGTGAGGTCGAAGCTAGAATACCCTGTATATCTAAATTCAGGATTCTCAAAAAAGTCTAGAGCTTTGAAAATTTTAAAAAAATACCTATGCTCGTATTTTTGCAGTTATTCACACCAACGCAACTCACACGAACTCTTACTTGAAATGTTTTCATGATTTTACGGCGGAATTCATCAACATCAAAATAATTGCCTTCAAAAGATTCAATCATTAAATATTTTTAAAGGTGTTTTAGTATGCAATTACCTTTGCTCCAAAATCTTGATAAACCACTTTTATCTCCATATTGGGTCATACCATAAATCGCAGCATTCAACAATCCAAAATGTAATAAAAAGACAAAGAATACAAAAGAACTTAGCTTCATATGGCGCTTGAGGCAAAAAGGGATAGTTAAACAATATAAGACTCTTGTATATGGCCATTTTTATCGATCTCTATTGAATATCAAAATCTTTTATCTGAACTTGAAAACTCGAATTTCTTCTTTGCACAGACCTGCCGAATGTCGAAACTTTTCGAAATGGTTAAGATTTATAGAAAAAATTGAATAAAAATGACTATTTAAAGAGTCTTATATTTTAACTACCGCGTATTTATAACGATTTTTTAACACTCGAATGGTTTGTTGTTACAAGAACGTGTTTTAAGAGATTTTGACACGCTGAATACAGCTGTGAGAAAAGTTTTCGAAAAAGTTATTTTTGAGGGTAACGCCCCACTAGTAATTCATGTATGCGAATTCCACGTTTACATTTTTTAAACAGATTTAGATATGGTTTCATGAAATCGTGTATAGCCCATTGGAAAGCTCATGTACTGGGCTAAAAATGCTATATAATACTTGGTATGATATAATATTAAAGTTAATATGCGAAGTTTGCCATCTGACATACCAAGTATCATATACCATTTTAAAGCTCATTACAAGAGCTTTCCAATGAGCTATAAATCATTTCATAAAGCACTTTTGAGATAAGTTTAAAAAATGCAAAAGTGAAATTCGCATACATGAATTACTAGTGGGGCGTTATCCCTCAAAAACAACTTTTCTCACAGCCGTGTAGCGTGTTTAAATCTCTTAAAAAACGTTCTTGACTAAGACAAAGTCTTAAGTTAACAACAAACCATTCCAGTGTTAAAAATGAGCCAACCATGGGATGGGAGTGACTTTTTTCTGATTATATAGTATTGTTTTTAAGAAAACACGAGAAAAAAATCAGTACTACCTGCTCACCGTAACACCCTGCATCATATGATATATAAAAATTTCATGTGATTATTTGTAAGTTTTTGCTTTATAGGTCTTTTCTGTTATCAAATATTCATCATATTTGATCATCAAATGTCATTTGGTCATCGAATCATATCATAAAATTAAATTTTTTTAGTAAACATGGACTCGGTGCAGACTTGATTCGATGATTTCTTCTCATACAATTTTTAAACTGTATAGGATCATTATGACAATTATTACGCTCATTAGTCAAATCAGTCTTTGTTGATTTCCTTGTATGATAAAAAATGACTACATTCTTGACTATTATGACAAAGTCTAAAGTTGATAAGGCAAAGTTAGTAAGAAGATCGTATATATAAGTATGCAGGATTTTTTACTTATCAGATTAAACCAGATTGGTTTATTCTTTAAATATTAACGCTTTAATACAAATGAAGGTGCTTATTCTCGTGTGTTTAGCTGTTCTGAGCGTAATTCAGTTGCATGATGCAGTTGAGTTAAACTCAGAGGCGATTGAAGATGGTCGACATGGAACGAATCGACTAAGTACAAATTTTTATATCTATAATTTGAAATCTTACATTTAGAACGCGAAATAAATGTTGGGAACGACAACTTCGGAGTAAATGATAACTGCGTTGGAGACGCGAATTGCAACAGTAAAGGCGAAAGTATTTCTTTAATTCTTACAAATTCTTGATGAAAAATTATAGTTCGATGTAATCATAAATTTAGATTTAAACGTTGGGAACAGAAACAAAGGTGGAAACAATATAAACTGCAAGGGCAATGGAGTCTGTAACAGTGCACGCAAAAGTATTTTTTCAATTCTAGATGAAAAAATTAAAATTCTGATGTGATCATGAATTTAGAACGCCACGTAAATGCTGGAAATGGGATGAATTCAAATTGCCAAGGCCCAAACTGCAATGGGTATCGAGATATTCGTCATGAAAATAGTTATGGAAGATATGGAGGTAGAGCTAAATCTGTCTACACTCACACTTGAATATAGCCAGACCCCACCCAAATTTATCATAAAATTTACCTTTATCTTTATATAAATACTATCTATTAAAGTAATAAATTTGAATGACTTTTTTCTTTAACAGATTTTTTTGGGATAAAATCTTACTATTTATTTTGTGCAAGAACTTTGCTCTCGTCCGTATTTAACACTCGGAAGGTCCAAGGTACTAAAGACGGTTTCTGGGATAGTTTTTCACGGGGTAGTTCAGGAACTTTTGAAAAAAATTTCCTGTTTCTTTAGATAGGTTTTGGGACTTGTTTTTGGGCCATGCTCTAATTATGCGAATTTCGGGTACTACCAACTTCAAAAGCCCATAACTCTTCGTAGATTTGAACTCGAGCAATGGTTTTGGTGTCGTTGGGTTGCTGAGATATTACACTATCAAAATCATCTAAATTGTCTCATATGATTTTCTTTCTGGAAATTTTTAATTTGCCATAATATGCAATTTTTGATATTGAGTTGTAGCATAAGTTGTTGCCGCTCAAAAAAATGTATAGAAAATCAGCATTTTTCGTTTGTTTTCGATGAATTTTTTTCAGTAGTGAGTAAGAGTGTATGTTGAATACGATCCAATCGGTCTTTTAGAGAATAAGTCATGTTTTCGTGTCAATATACAGACTT
>JAQGBS010003837.1:0-11008 GCA_034698545.1 Acrobeloides obliquus
AAAAAAATTTTCTCGTTAAAACGCATTTTCGATTTGAACCTTTTTCGATTTGGACCTGTTGTGCTCCACCCAATCTCCAATTGCCTGCAACAAAACCACTACACTATGGTAAGATATTTTAATTTGCTTAAAATTTGTATGTGTTCTAATGATATTTTTGATATTTTTATGTTTTAAAAAGAAAGTTTGCATTTTTTTCATTTTTTGATATCATATTGTTGATTTTCTACTGAATAAGTATGAATTTCATACCATTGGCACTTTTATGTTTTCTATGAAAAGCTAGAATCACTTTTGACCCCTAGGCTAACTTTTCATAGGTAAGTTCGTTTTCTTTCGTTTGGTCTTAAATTTTTCCTCACATCAAATGAGCAAGATATGCTATCCGCCATTTTAAAATTCGAGTAATACTTTTCAAGATATGAGGCATACAAAAAACGCAATTTTTCGTTGATCGAGATGAAGCCGATGGAAAACTTAAAAGTGCCAATAATATGAAATTCATATTTGATTCAGTAGAAAATCAACAATATAATATCAAAAAATAAAAAAATGCAAACTTTCGTTTTAAAACACAAAAATTAAAATAAGTCACCATAGTGTAGTGGTTTTGTTGCAGGCAATTAGAGATTGGGTGGAGGGTTCGAGTCCTCCATGGGCCAAAATTTTTTTGTAATTTTTTGCATTTTTTAATTATTTTTCGATTTTTATTATATGGTCATAGAAGGCCCATTGGCACCTAATTTTTTATGAGTACCTTATATTGGCCTCTACTATCTTTCCACGCGAAAATTATAAAAAACTGACACCTCGTGAGTGTCCCTTGTCAAAGTTTTCTGAACAACCTAATAGATGAATTTGGTCTGTTCCAGTCGATGAAGTGTCTTACCGATGGTGCTTCAGAAAGTTTGAACAGTAATGATGATGCAATATCTCCAGAACCTGATGAATTGTTTATGCGTTTTTTTAAAGTTAGCTAGCAAGTACATTGATTGAAGAAAGATTCATTCCAATAGTAGTCATTAAAAAATTTTGAAAATATATTTCAAAATTCGGATATTAAGTTCGAGGATCGAACTTCGAAATTTTTTAATAAAATTTCGTATAAAAAATTTTCGAACCAAAAAATTAGAGTTAGCAATATTTTTATGGCTAAAACTGTAAAAAACCACAACAATCAAGCTAACACAATTTGAAGTTAGAATTTTATTCAGAATTAAATATCTCTAATTTTGACAGGTAATATTTAAAAAAATAAACTTAAAAGATCTGTATATTATTAAAGTTACTAGTATATAAGTTTTAAATAACTTTTGGTACATGTTTTGATAGCAGCACGATTCTTTTAGCCCTGAAAAAAATTATATAATAATTATATGCACTCTAAGGACATAGGGTTTTTGAAAATCGTAAAAAATCAGACAAAAATCTATAGGATTTACAAAAAGTGATTTCCAATAAAAGTCGTAGAGAAGAATCTCTAGTACATTTTTGCAGAAGATCAAAATCGTAAACCTTCATGGTAAAAATGTTATCCCCAGAAAGCCAAAAAAGATCGAGTTTTCAAATTCCAAGATAAATATTTCATGACTATCAAATTCAAAATATGTGTCAATGGGCATGACCACTTTAGAAAAAACTGCATGAAAAAAATCTCTTTTTACGATTTAGAAACCTTTATGGTCCTTAGAGTATTAAAAGAGGTTCATCAAAAACTACCTTTATTTTAGTTTGGACAAGTAATACATTGACAAGAAATAGAATTAGAACCGTTATCGATACATTGGCTACATTGCTCGCATTGAGCTTGACAGTCAGTTATTTCAGCTGTACCACAACCGGCAACTAAAAGAGATTGGATTTGATTATGTAAATTTCAATAACATAAAAATATTTATTATAAAAATTAAATGTATTCAACAATATCAGGTTGACTCCAATGTTCGTGATGTTATACAACAGTTGGCTCTAGGAATTTTGCCGACAGAAAAGCGGAATTTTGCCAACGAATTTTATAATTAATTAGCGTTGCTTGATTTTCAATAAAATCGTGTGTATTGACACGATTGGTAGAATATTGGAAACAAATTATTGGTCGAGAAGCATAAAATTTTTTCGTTTGCAAAAGTCCGTTGGCAAAATTCTTAGAGCCCAACAGTTTTGGTTTTGTTATAATTGATTTTGGTTAGTCAAAACCAAATATTTGAATTCAAAAATCAAAAGCAAACATAATTTTGGTTTTTGTATTCATAATACAGTCAAGCCTCACAATAGTGACCACTCCAGAATAGGGTCACTATTGCAGGGTTTGACTGTATTTGTTTTTTGGTTTAGATTAAACAAAACCGAAACCAACATCAACCAAAACTTCAATTCAAACTGGGGATATTACTGGTCACTTTTTAAATACTCATTCGATAATACTTATACTTATTTATTTTATAATATTCAAGCCCAAATAATTAAAAATTTTTGTCTTAGCTGGGGGAGTCAATCAACAGAGTTCAAAAAGATGAGTTAAAATTTATCAAATTTTCTCAAAAATTTTTTTCAGTAAAGACTCCTATAGGGGTAATTTTATGCGAAAAATCGATTAAGCGCATTTTCGAACCTTGAAAACACTTTCTTAACCCTGATTCAGAGAAGAAACCGGTGTATTGAAGCGAAAATCAAACATTTTTGGATTTTTATGAGAAAGCTGTCGATTCTTAGATTTTTCTAGGCGGAGAATCGATTGCGCACACTCCCGAATCGTAAAAATGATTCTTTGATCATGATTCAAGGAAAAAACCAAAAAATCGCACCTTCAATGCTTGAAAACCCTTGTTTTGACCCGTTTTGGAAAATTTTGAAAATTTTCGTTTCAATACACCGATTCTTTCCCTGAATCAGGAACAAAGAAGCGTTTTTCACGGCTCAGGAGTACGCGCAATCAATTCCCCGCCTAGAAAAACCTAAAAAATCGACAGTGATAATGGGTGATTTGGGTGATCCACTCTGGGTAATGGCACCTTTTCGCCCCCTGCTTGGTATACAAACAAATATTATGTAAGAACATAATTTCAAAGAAATTGAATAACGAGTTCAATTGGAGGGAACGGTTTTTTCAATTTTTTAGCTTATATTGGTATATTCATGTGATTTTAACACAATTTTCGTGTTTTTCAGCCAAAAATACCCCAATTCTGTGTTTTTTAGAATTTTGAAAAAAATTTTTTTTGAACGTTACTTGGTCCCCCCCCCCCCCAGCCGGACTAGCTCCGAAATAACTTACTTGTAAATTCAAAGCTAATCATAGTAAGCACAAAAACAACCAAAATTGTGTAAAGAATGGCTCGCGACATATTGATTTTTTAAATCAAGTTACAACAAAATAAACTAGAAGTTAAACCAAATGTAGACTGGAGGAGAGTTATAGGACTCGGTTGAATTGATTTTCTGGAATATTTTCACCCATTTATATTGATATCTAGTAGACATGCTGACAATGTCACCCGATTGTTTAATATTCAAATTTTTTGTTCCTCATTCAAACAAACAAGCTTTGCATATATTAATAAGTAACCAATAACCAAATATCAACGAAAATTTTGAGATCTGGCCTCATGTGGCGTTAACCATGTGCAATTCGGTGGATTCAAACTTTTGTGCTTTACATTTCTTCCTCCTTCAATAGCCTGTATTGTATATTTCCTTCTTTCAATACTCGTATGATCATAGACCTTGGTCGATTAAATTCGTGCGCCAACCAATGATTGCTTCGACTTTTGGCCGCTTCTTCAATGATCCTGAAATTTTCTTCGAGATCAATGCCTCTTCATTTGCGTTTTGATTCCGGGGAAGGGAGAACCCGGAGTAGTTCCTTTTGTCGAAGGCAGGAAAAATCGTAAGGCTTTCTCCATTTATGTTTTGGCCGGTCAAATTTGGCCAAAAATTATATAAGAGTTCTTCCTTATGATTTTTTAATTTTCGAAATTTTTTCCAAAATATCAATTTTTAAAATAATTTTCCTATTTTTTAGCCCAAAAAATCGTAGGACCTCATCTTTATGCTCAAAAATTCAATTTAAAATGGCTATTTAGGCAATTTTGCCTCATTTTCCAGGTACATTTCAGAATGAGTAGAATTTATTTATTCGGTAAAATTAGACCATATTCCTATATTTTTTAGTCGGAAAATACGAATTTGAGGTCAAAACATCATGAAAAACACTATTTGGAGGCTAAAAATGAGCTCTTACGAATATGTATGTGTAAAAGCGATATTGTGGAAGCTAAACAACTATGCTCAGAAGGGCCTGAAGAAGAAGAGCCAACTAAATTTATGATTTTGCCCTAGGATACGTGACAAATTTGATTAAAAAACACAAATTTTGCATATAAACATATATACAGACAATATTCATAATCATTTTTAGCCTCCAAATAACATTTTTCATGATGTTTTTACCTTAAATTCGTATTTTTCGACTAAAAAATATGCAAATATAGTCTAATTTATCGAATAAATAAATTTTACCCATTCTAAAATGTACCTGAAAAGTGAATAGTTTAAATGGTCATTCTAAATTGAATTTTTGAGCATGATGATGAGGTTTTACGATTTTTTGAGCTCAAATTTATAATTTTCGCCTAAAAAATACCCTTATTATACATGAAAATATAGTTAAGCCTTATTTATCTCATTTTGATTATGTACCTTTAACACTATGTCCACCTAGTTTCAAACTTTCTAGATATCGTCTCTTAAATTACAAAAAATTTTTTTTCATTTATTTACTGTTCCCATATATTTTACATGAATAAAAAATGCATATAGTCCTTTTTTGTCAAAGATTTTTTTCTTCCATAAAATTTTCCTGATTAAAACAGGAATTAAAAGAAGAATTGTTTAACGAAACAAAAAAAAATTTAAATTCTTTAAAAGAAATTTAAAAATTCTGGTATAGTTTGTAGTTCGTATTCAGAAACTTAAAAATTCTTTCAAAGAATTTAAATTTTTTCGTTTCAATAAACAATTCTTCTTTTAATTCCTGATTCAATCGGAAAAATTTTATAGAAGAAAAAAATCTTTGACGAAAAAAGGACTATAGATCATTATTGCCAGCGTGAAACATTTGAATAAATTAATGAACATGATGTTTGATGGTAAATCACTCTTGATCCGATAAGTGTTTTCCTATTCTAAATTTACATAATTCATTCTCAAACCACAAATTCATCAACCCACACATATTTTAATTCTTGTCATGTTGATGCTCTATGAAGCCCTATTCTAACAATTATCAAATTAGGTTGTAAAATAAATATTCCTGCAAAAAACTTACAACAGGGCCATATTTTTCATATTGTATGGCTAAATGGAAAAATATTTCTATGGGCCTATTCCTGAATTGAACCGTACGGTCAACCGTGAGCCGTACGGTTCACAGTTAACCGTACGGTTCAATTCAGGAATAGTCCCTATGTTTCGGCGGCTATTTTCAATCTCGAGTTGCTCCCAAAATCTGTCCATTTTTGTTTTGAACTCATCACAAAATTGCAGAAGAAGTTGCTAAAAAATCACATACTATTCATTCATACCTCGTTGTTTTCTCTATGAAAATAACTGCCTATACCATATGCTCTATAGACAAGTATAAATTTAACGAAACCTTGAATCTCCAAGCGGCACTCTGCGTGTTCATATATAAAAATGTAAAAATTTTAATATTTTTTTTCAAAAAATGTATAATTTTAAAATTTTCAACATGGAGTATCCTTCTTCGTAGGAGGATATTCGTTTAGATCATAATTCAAAAATACCTTGGAATTCGTGTTCCCTCATACCCGAAAACCCAAAGTACAAATAATCAGTCGATTTAGAGAATTTTATTAAAATTCGAATTTTTTCCATTGGTCTTCCAAGGGGTAAAACATAAAAAAATTTTTGCCTCCGATTTCAATGATTTTGATTCAATATTCTTCTTATATATATAATTGATCAGTTACTTTTGGTCTGATTTTTACCTTGGTGAATATTTGGACAAGATAGTCCGTGATCCAGTTCAGTCTGCAGTTAGTAGAAAATCACTTCAGTGAGGTTTTATGTTTTGGCGTCCAGAGTAGTGTTGCTCAAATGGTAAAAAACGGTCAAGTTTACCGAATTTCATTAAAGTTTACCAAAACTTCGGTAAACATTACCGAAAGTTTCGGTAATCTTTATCGGAATTCGATAAAGTTTACCGAAGTTTCGGTAAACTTTAATGAAATTCGGTAAACTTGACCGTTTTTTACCATTTGAGCAACACTTGTGAGGTTAATTTTTGAGACCTTTTGCATCAACTACATTTAAGGGTTATATCTTCTGGGCGACAGCTTGAAGACCCTTCAGCTAACAATGGACCAGCGGATTCGCTTTGACTAACTAGTGCAACGTTTGGCAAAGAAGCCGATTTCATTTTATCGATTGGCTTGAAAAAGCCTAGAATGTCTCGTTATCCACCTTTAAACAAACATAATTAAAAAAGCGTAAAAAATAATGACAATAAAAATTATATAAAATAAAATTGATAAAAATTTTCTAGAAAATGTTGAAATAATAAACTTTCCGTTTAATACTTATTAAATTTTAAGATTGTACTCTAAAACCTGAATAATATATGTAAAATTGCATTTTAAAGAATCATTGTAACTTTAAATATCAGAGTCGGCAATAAAATGATGAAAACTATCGTAAATATTAAGGTTGTACGTTAAAACCTTAAGGTTGTAATGTACAACCTCAAAGTTGTAATGTACAACTATGATATATTAGTAAAAAAGTATTTCCAATAATTTTAAATTGCATAGTTTTGATTATCTAAACATGATTAGCATAGAAAAGACGACGTTGTACGTTAAAACCTTAAGGTTGTAGTATACAACCTTACGATTGTAATGTACAACCATGGTAAATTTAAAAAAAAAGCAGTTATAAAGGTGTTGAATTTCATATTTTAGATGATCTAAACATGAGTTGCATAAAAAATGAAGTTGTATATTAAAACCCTAGGTTGTAGTATACAACCCAAAAGGTTGTAATTTTGACAAGCCTGGTGGCAACTTTAACCGAAGCTCGGTAAATTTTATCAAAATTTCGATAAACTTGAATAAAGTTCAGAAAACTTTATAAAATCTATCTGACTAATTAGGTCCTATGGATTTTCTTCAAGTTTTTATTTATTTCCTGGCCAATATTTATGGGTATTGTTTGGCATTTTAAAAAATTTTTACCTATGTTATTCTTGAAATTCATATCTGATTTGTGATGCGTAATTTTTTATAAAAAATTTGTGATTTTTAATCAACTAACAAGAGCATCTAGTGTGGATGAAATTTATCATCATATTTTAAGTTTGTCTCTAGATCATATGACATTCCATACAGCAAGAAAAACATATACTGATTTACATAAGCTCTATTGTCAAAATTTTCCTGAATTAATATTCCAACTCATGATTTGCCCAAAAAGGTTTATTTTAAAATTCTCAACAACACAAGCGTAACTTCCCCCCAAACCGCTGACGGAACATAAGAGTGTCTAGCTTATATTGAATTTTGATATAAGGAAAATAAAATACTGGACATAAATATAAGCATCTTTGGATTTTTTGAATCCGGGCTCTATACAGGGTGCCCAAAAGTTCCCGCTCTAATCTTGTTATGTATATATTTGTAATATTTGATAACAAATTTTATTTAAACCTAACAAAAACCAATAATAACAACAAAATTTAACTATTTATTTTCAAAATGGCCACCTTAGGCATCAATGCACTTCTTCAAACGCTTCGGGAAGTCGTCCACAGCTCGATAAATGACTTCTTGAGGTATAGCGTTCCATGCCTTAATCAAACTTTTCTTCAGCGCTTCGATCGACTGATGGGGCTTCGAACATGCTTCGTTTTGCCGTAACTTCTGTAACTTCAAAAAATCACCAAAACTGACCTTTTTTAAAATTTTGGTCATTTTGACTGAAAAATATGAAAACTGCATCAAAACCTGTCCTTAGTACTCTTGTCTTCCTAGTGCTAAATTCAGTGTACTTTCAAAATTTTTCTGCCTTCAGAGCGAAAAAATCATAATGTTTCCCTTTTAGATGTTTAATCAAATTTATATAAATTTTCGAAAAAATCACCTTACTAACCCCTTATGATTTTTGGCCAGAGAGGGAGGGAAGCTTCTCAAAAAAAAGTTCGCTCCTCACCCACACATGAACAAAGACTTCCCATAAATTTGAAATATCCGAATGATCTGCTTTCTACCTGAAAAATTTTTGTCTTCCTAGTGCTAAATTCAGTGTTTACGAATGAGCGATTTTCTAGAGAAATTTTTAGTGGATAGGTCAGTGGCGTAGGCTTGCGCGGCAGCTTTTACTTTTTTTTAGTAAACGATTTTTTTAGAAAAATTGAGGGGGGCCTCGCAAATTTTTCATAGACCCACTTCGTAATTTTCGACCTCCTGTTCATGTATGATTGAACTATTAGCAAAATTAAGATAGGCATTTATTTTATTATTGAACAAAGCATTAGAAAAATTTTTAGGATAAATTATTATAAGTTTATAAGCTTTCTTGAATATCCTTATGAACAAATACCAAACGTGCCACTACAACATCTAACAGGATCACCGATTCTTCCACAACACTTAGGAAATGGATTACTCAATGGGCCGCATTCATCACTCGACTCTTTACATTCTAAAAAATATAAAAAATAAATTTTCCTAAGCATAGTTAAAAAGTTAAAAATAATCAGATTTCTAAATATTACCGCCAAATGCACAAGTAGCAGCGTTTACTATAACGAATGTAGTTATAAAAATTATAGCGATAAATATAAAAATCATTTTACCGTGCATGACTTCTATTTTAACAAAAACGTTAAGAGAATTACTGATTGATTATTCATCAAGAATTGAACTCGTATGCTTTTAAACTTTTCTTTGTGTATAAAAAAGATTTAAAATGAAAGACTCCAAGAAGTTCCAACTTTTTCTCGCGTGTTTTTAGTTTTCTTGCTTCCAAAAGAGAAATCAGAAGAACAAATAGACAAGTTTTGTAAAACAGATTGATAGAGCATTTTCGTGAATATCTAGACAAAGAAAAGAAGAGTCTCGTTCAACAATGCCCGAACGAAACGAAAATGCTGAAGAACAAATAGGGACCCCTCTTCCAATGCCACTCAGATTGAAGTCCTAGATTTTCCATTAGTACCAGACGATGACGAGTGTATTGGAGCCGAAGACACTGAAGCAGACGAATATCGCCAGCTAATTTTTGAAACACAATTCAAAATTTTTGAGTTAAAATAAATCGAATTTTCAACAAAAAATCTATCTAAAGTTACTATACCTACCGAAAGAAACCCTATAGTGATCATAGTTTTAGACAAAAAGTTAGCCCAAATACGGTTGTAGCTATTAAAAGAAGTTTTAGGAAACCCATTTCTGTGAGATCAAAATCGTTTTCCTGTGAGGCGTTACACGGGAGAGGGAGTTGGACCAGGTAACCAAGAAATGTATAAGTTTCTGACCATCAAAATAAAGTCATGAAGGGTCATAGTTCTTGCATAAAAGTTAGACCTCGGTCTACTCTAGCTTTCATAAAAGTCCCCGTGTCAAAAGGACTTACCTGTAAAAAGTTATAGCCTCGACAAGCTGGGCCACTCAAATATAGGTCATTTTGAGGATATCATCTATGCCGCTATAACTTCTAGAATGCACCTCAGATTGAAACCAACCATGGGCATAAAATGTGCCGGTGGGTTAGAGCTAAAAAATGTTCAAACTTTAGGACCATCTCACATCTCCTCGAGGAGATAGTCCAGCACTAACACAAAAAACAGGGTTTTTGAAGATATCCTAGAGTGGCAGATCTCCTCGTAAGAGTTGATTTTATGCCAAAATTTTTTAACTTTGCAAAAGACCCTGAGTAAAAAGCCTTCGTAGTATTGGAAATAGAGCCGATTCGTTGACTCGAAGTCTTCAGTGATATTTAAGATGTTAAGCCACGTAGGGGAACAGGGTGATTTTATGAGAAAACCCTCTCCGAAATTAGGAAAAATAAATTTTTCTTTAGGAAACCCAGTATTTGATATTGCACATCTACTATATATGTGTCTAGATGCAGAAATTAAAATTTACAAGTAGTGATGTAGTCTAATTTTACATAATTTTTGGTGACTTAAACCTGTTTTTATAGTGACATTGTTTTATATTAATGTAAATGTAGTATTGGTGTTTGTCACAAGGGGGTCTATAATATAAAAATAAGAGGGTGCCTACACCATAAAAAATATCTCTTTAAACGTTTATTATAATCGCTGTTATAATTCTAATTCGTGCAAAAAAAATTTATTATAAGCTTAACATCGTACAGGTTAGATAAATTTAGATTTTTTATGTAACTATGTAGATGGTCAAAAATCAATATGCCTCCAAGTTTAAGCTCCACGTACCAACCATTCTGGTTTTAGTCTTTCTAATATCTCTACACCATCTTCCATTGCAAATTTCATGTGTAATAGATATTTTTCTTGTTTTGCTCGATGAATGGACTTTTTCTTACCCTCCATTCCATCCTCATTTTCCAACAGCATTGCTCCGAGAACTATTTGGAATGCTTGATTAACAAAAGCGTATTCGTATGCTGTTTTAAACTAAAAATCCTCTAATATAATGCCAATTTGTGTTTGTTTGTCTGTTTAGACTAAATTTTACAGGTTAACTTCAAACTCCGTCATGAACTGCCCCTGTGTTACTGTGGGTCTAAAAATAATACAGTACTGAGTAAAAACCTTGGTGCATCAATGAAAAGTAATAATTTCATTGATGCACCAAGGTTTTTGCTTGGTACTGTATCTGTTAAAAAATTTTTGATCCTACTCATTAAGAAAAATAGATATGAGGCTTAGGCTTGAAGTGAAATCCCTGTGTTGTAGGGCCTCATAAAAAGTAATAAACTTGGGGGGGGGGGGGGGCGAGCGCGT
>JAQGBS010003838.1:0-11008 GCA_034698545.1 Acrobeloides obliquus
AACGCAATTATCTCAAAAACTACAACGATTCAGAACATGCCGTAAAAACAAAAAATGCTCCATTTTCATTATCTTTCCGAATATACTATTTTTTCATATGATTGTAAATTACTTGACTGGTCCTTTAATTGAATCCACCTTGATTTATTAAAATTTTCTTTATGTTACTGAAATAAAATTGGTAGTATTGACGCTCAAGTTACAAAAAGCGATAAACCTTGTTATCGGAAATTAATATGCGAATTTTGAGCACGATATAATTTACTCAAGGTGACAATCTTCTTATATCAAACGTGTAATGTCTGTTAGAACTAATTTTTGAAGTTGTGATTCAAACCCTCCTATCGATATGCTACGTTTGAGAGAACGAAATTCTAAGATTTTTGACACTAAAATAAAGGTCAAAGCGATTCTTCCTCGAGAAAGCATGTGGAAACAATTAGTTTTCTCATTAACACTCTTCAATAGAGTTTCTGATGTTTTTTTGAATATTTTATAAAGCATAATAGGCAATTTAGAGTAAATTTATTTAATTTTCAAATTGCTAAACATTTGAGCTCAAAAAATTCAATTGGAGTTAATGAAAAGGACTTTTAGCAACAGCTGAATTCCCATCGACTCCAGTAACAAAGATCGGGCCACTTGATTTAAATTTTGATTTGTAACAAAGTAAAAATACAATCTGGCGTTGAAATGCATAACGGTATTCTTTGCTAAATTTTCAATTTTTAAATATAAGAACGTCAAAATGAAAAGTTTTTTGGGCCCATTAAAAATAGTCAAAAAACCATTTTTTAAATAAAAATTTTAAAAAATTCGATTTTGCAAAATGCCAGTAGACACCACACGTGTACAGGCACCTCCGTCGAAATTTGTGACTTTCTGCGGGTGAACACGAGCTGTGGATGAAATTCATTTTGGCCTGCGGGTTGCGGGCGATCCCCCCCCCCCCCGAAATTCGGGAGAGGGGTTTCGGAGGGGTTTGTACATGTGTGGTAGACACTACTGCCCGTTCGTCATAATCAATTTTTAAAGATGGCATTTTTTGAAAATTTCCATTTTGCGTAACAGCATGTCGTCCGGACCCGTTTTTGAGGGGAACCAAAAAACTTTTAATTCCGACTCCCTTATATCATACCTAAAAGCGAAAAAAATAAAATAATTAGTAGCAGTCCCAGTATTTACCAAAACTCCACTATATGCTAATAAAATTTGCGCAGCTTTTGAATCCGGATAATAACCAGCGATAGTGATGATTACAAAAGAAGTTGGCCAGGTTAGACTAACTACTATTGTGATTACAGTTAGGGGTTTCATAATTTTCTTTGCTGATGCATGTACTAAAATTTTGTATTGTGGTTTTGGACAAGAAACGAACCTTTTAGAAATTTCATACAACTCCAAGTTGTCGCATATACAACCAACATTCCCAGGCATAGTCCAAGTCTGGAATAAATACCAAGTTTATTTACTATATCATCTTTAATAATGAATGATCCAAATCCACAATCATATTGAGGTCTAAATTTGATTCATGAATGTTGTTGTGATTCTTGATCGATCACAAGTTCCTGACAAATTTGTTGGCGCAATCTTTTGGTGGAACCTGTAATAGGTCCCCCCCCCTCCCCTTCCCATCTTTACAATAAAAAATTCAAAATAAAATTCCTAACCCCACTCCTCACAAACAACATCATTTCACAAATGACTGCAAAACTAAAAACTAGTTTCGAGGTCATTTTTCTCCCATAGGAAAATCTTTGCTAGTGCAAGTGATACTCAATTCGAACCAGTACTGCTTCGGATTAGCTGCCCCAAGTAACAGGGTACTGGAACCAGAAAAAATTTTTAAATTTTTTTCAAAAAAGATCCTATAGGGGTATTTTTATGCGGGAAATCGAGCTGAAGTCGAACAAATGCAAATGATAAATGACAAAAAATCTCACAAATTTTCATTTTCTACCACAAAAGCATACGAAAATGGAATCCACATAAAAGCATAAATAATTGATAATGTTCCTACAAACGGCACATAAAGTTTGCTCTTGGAAAGCCGATAATATCTTTAAATTTAAATATTTTTTTAATTTACCGAAACAAGTATCGATTAGGTATCCAATAAACGTGAAATTTTTCGAAAAATGTTTTCATCACCTTAAATTGATCCATCTAATTTTATGTAGGAAATCCGAATTTCACATTTCCAATACTTGAAAATCTTTTACCGAATCAAGAGAAGGCAATTTATATGACGTATGACTACATTTTTGACAAGAATCACATGCCATACGTCATATAAATACCCTTTTCTTGACTCGGGGAAAGATTTTTAGGTCTCGGAAATGTGAAATTCGGATTCCCCGCATAAAATTATCCCTAGATGGGTCAATTCCAGATGATGAAAAAAAATTTTCCGAAAAATTTCACACTCAGTAGGATACCTAATCGATACTAGCTCTAATTTTCCCAACAGAAACTTACATGGTTGGGTAAATAATGCATATAAAACGATCGAAACCAATAAAAAGTGTTGAAATAAAACTTATTCCACATAATGATAGAGGGAAAAAAATAATTCTCCAACAAGTTCCTAATGGAGGATGCTGGCCAGAAAATGCATAGTAAACATTGGGATAGAAAACACCTTGAGCCGAAAAATCACTAAATGCAGACATGGCAATAAAGATGTTGCATGGCTTTCGTAACGATCTAAAATTTAAAAAAATTTTTCATAGCAAAAATCTTTTTTACATGGTGTAGCAAAAAAAAGAAGATTTTCGGGGACCCAAAAATGTACCATAATTTGTGTCTTTTCACCCCCTAACAGATGTAGAAAAAATTAACGAAAAAGCTTTTAACCATAAAAAGTTATGAGGCTATCTTTCAGACCCACAAATGACCCAAAGTAACTCCAGGCCTACAGAGGAGTCCTACAGGGAAAAAATTTTCACGTTTTTCGATTATTTTTTGGTGTTGCGGAAGGTCGCAATGTACAAGCACTCGCCGATGGAGATGGTTCCTTGTTAGAAAAATAAATTTCCGGGTCCCAAAAAATCACAAAATCCACTTTTTTTTGGCACATCCTGTACTTACTTTGTCTGAAAAGTCACCCATACAATACTACCATTTCCAAATGCGTTTAAAATTGAGGTGATTATTATTAAAATTTTGGGCGTATAAAAATTAAATATTTCGAAGGTTACATCAGTCGTTGTGAAAGTGGACATTTAAAAAATACTAATCTAGAACCTTTCAACTTTAAACCATTAAGGTGGAATGTTTGCTTGATTGGCACATTCAGTCAAATAACATCTACATAAAAATATTTTGAATCTAATTAGAAACAAATTTCAATGAAAGATTTCTCATGTTTAATGCTTATGGAGAAATTTTAACGTCATATCTCGGATAAGATTCACTAATGAGTTGACTCAGCCAAAATTCAAAATGAAAACTTGATTAGTTATTTCTTTTATAAATTTGGGATTCAAGAAAAACCCTGGGTGTCTCGGTTAAGTGTTTACATCACTGACATCATGTTTACATCATGTGGAATAATAAGCAAATTAAAAAGCTTAATTTTAATGTTAAAATGGTCAGTGGTAGAGCTCCCGTTTGTGAGTCTAAAGGGTTGGTTCGAATCCCACCTTTGTCGATTTGATTTTGAAATTGACATATCTCCTCGTAGAAATTGAATTGAGACTTCGTTGACCACTCATTTCGGTTTATCCATGGCCAAGTGGCTAAAGCGTTCAGCATTAACTCATAGGGCGCGGGTTCGATCCCGCGGCATTTTTTTATTTTGTTGTTAAAAGTCATGAGAATTTTTGCACATCCACATTTTTATGCGAGGAACACGATAGCACTATTATTTTCCATGAAAACTTTTGGAAAAATCTATTTTTTAAGATTTTACGATTTTTCCAAAAGTTTTCATGGAAAAATAATATCGCCATCATGTTCCCCGCATAAACATGTGGATATGCAACAATTTGCATGACTTTTGACAACAAAATAAAAATGACTTTTTAGCGCGGGATCGAACCCGAGACCTATGAGTTAACGCCGAGCGCTTTAGCCACTCGGCCATGAGTAAAGCCCACAACACTCCATGATATGGTACTAGTTTTGAGTCGATTCGCGACATTTTTTATATTTTGACCCTTGCTTACATCTTTCGAAATTTTGGTACGCCGTGATAACCTAGTGGCTAACGCGATGGACATCAAATCAAGTGTCCTGGTTCGAATTCCGGCAATTCGCACGAATGAAATTTTGGGTCTCAATTGCTTTGTGTCCTGGGGCCCCGTCCTGTTGGAAAGTCATCGTCGCTAAAAGCATTGTTGGCCCATGGATAAGATGCGCTCGCAGCATCTCCATGTACACATGGTGGTCGATCTTCGTTTTTTGGTCGAGACCAGAGTCCGAAAAAGGGGCCGGCCCCTCACGGGGGCCCGTGGGAAAAGGGTCCCGCCGGCCCCCACCGGCCCCCAAGGGCCCCCACCGGCCCCCAAGGGCCCCCGCCGGCCCCCACGGGCCCCCGTCAGCCCCCACCGGCCCCCATGGGGGCCGGCCCCCGGGGGCTTTTGGGGGCCGGGGGCCGGCCCCTTTCGGTCTCTGATTCAGGCAACTTTTTATTTATTTTTAAAAGTTGCCTGAATTTCAATAAAATTGTGTTTATTAAAACGAATTTGGGAACAAATTGTCACGGGAAAAAATTGTTTAAGGGAACAAAAGGAAAAAATGTCGGGTTACCCTGTTTTCCTGCGAATCACTTTGCCATGTAACCGGCACAGGGTTGAGATTTCCCCAGAAATTGCCGGATTTATCCGGGGAATTCTGGCGAAATCTTTTTTGGCCGGGGAAATCTTTTTCCCCCAGAATTACTTAGTTTTTAAATTTTTCCTACCTCAAACTTGCCTCGGAAATTTCAAATTTAGAAACAAGTTGGCTCCAAGCGGGATTCGAATCAGCGACTTTGTGGCCACGAAGCATCTGCTTTGCCACTTAACCACCGAAGTTTGAGGGAGGAAAAATTTAAAAACTAAGTAATTTTGGGTAAAAGATTTCCCCAGCCAAAAAAAGAATTCTCCCGATAAATCCGGGGAAATTGGATAAATCCAGATTTCCCCGGAACCGGATAAATCCGGATAATTCTATTTCCCAACCCTGAACCGGCACTTTTATAGTTTTACAAAATTTAGCTAAAATGTCTTCAAATACTAGACGCAAGAAGAAAAATTTTCTTTTTGGCGGGTTTTCTTCCGGCAATCAGACAACGTTGACGGAGTAAGTGCTTTTTGACTATTTTTTAAAATAAAATAGTCTGACGCACGCTTCGTGCACCAATATTACGCCTATGTTACACCCGATTTGGAGAACTTTTTGAAATTCGCATATTTTTAGGGGTAACCCTCTAATTTTTTCAAAAATTTTTGTTCAAAAATATCTCCATCGTGTTCCTCATATTCGAAAAACCCCGAGTACAAAAAATGAGGTCCAGAATCACTAAAATAGTCGAGATACGGCGACCCCTATGAAAAAAGTCTTCAAAATTGATTTAAAAAATTTTTAGGGGGTACCCCGATTTTTTTTGGTTTTCTGCACCCCTACTAACTTTTAAAAAAACCACAGATTTACTGTTCCTGAGATCTCGCGAAGACATGTGGATTCTTATATAGCTTTTTTGATGCATCCCTGCGTGATCGTGTGTCGGAAAATCAGTATTAGTACTAATCCTTGTTTTTCCATCATACGACTACGCAGGGATGCATCAAAAAAGCTATATAAGGATCCATGTTTCTTTTCGTTTTACGTACGAACGGACACAGATTTTTAATATTCATGATTTTCATTTTTTTAGCTCGCAATTGGGATTTACTCAGAACAGCAGCACAACTTCTAAAGTATCATGACTTTCTTTTCAATAACGACTCTTGTTTTTAGGCACAATCTCGTGAAACTACTCCATTATTTCAATCAAGTTCTATTTCACGAGAAAATATTCCTGGTCCAAGTCTGAATGAAAACGATCTCGAACTTCGTATTTCGCCTTCGCAACCACCAACTGAACCGGTAGCAAAGAAAGCAAAAAGGGAAAGTATTGCTCCCGATACTCCAACTAGTCAACTTGGTGCCCAAATTGGACAGAGAACGAGACAAGGAAGGGTGACTTCGAGTTATACTCGACGTTCGACTCAAGTCGTCCCAGATTCATTGATTAGTGTTCAGAGTACTCAAGCGATAGCTGAAACTCAACTGTTGGAAGTTGTACCACAATCCCCAGAAAAGGAAATGGTTTATACAACTTCAAGTGAAAATCAAAATGGCTCGAATAGGATTCGTATGAAAGAAGAAGATGATTTTTCACCATCGCCTACCAAAAACACCAATAGCATTGGCTTATTTGATCCAACTTTTGAAATTGACCATGACAAGCGAGATTATACTGACAAAACAGAATTGGACGACTTGAAAAGGGTAACTTGTAAAAAAAAGTTTTTTTGGCTACCACGGAACTTTTTATTGAATCAGGCAACGTGTACATTGAACGAAAAGAAACGTGTCGCAGCTTTTTTATGTATCTCTGCGTAGTCGTATGGCGGGAAAATCAGTATTAGTTAGTGCTAATTCTTATTTTCCCGCCATACGACCACGCAGGGATACATCAAAAAGCTATATAAGGATCCACGTTTCTTTTCGTTTCACTGTACACGTTGCCTGATTCGAAGTTCCGTGGTAGCCAAATAAAGTTTGTCTTTGAACAACTTTTTTAAGCAAGATATTGTTGAGTTCAAGGATCTTCGACGAAAAGACAAACGACCTGCGACTATTGTTGAAGATGCATTTGATTTCATAAAGCCAACTCAGAAAGATGGATCCAAAAAGTTCAAAAAAGTAAAACTAGGTTTTGGTTTCTTTTTATACAGCACTTTTTTAGGCTAAACAAGGCTGCTTCTATTATGGAAATGATAATATCAACAAGTCGTATAATTCAAGTGGCTTGGTGACATATCAATCAAAATCGGTGGCTTGTGCAGATATTTAAATGTATTGTGATATTATTTTCAAATGTGTAAAATTGTCATGCTTTTTTCTATAAAGTTGATCTTGTTTTTGGAGCTCAGGAAGCATTTTCAAACTTTGAGAGTGCGATTTTTGAATTCAGCGCATAAAATTACCCCCTAGGGTGGTCATTTTCAACAAAAAATTTTTCGAAAAAAGGGTCCTCTGTTCCAAACTAGTATCATTTTGTGAATAGAAAACTTGGCTTTTCTAAAAAACATTTCGCGAAAATTTTTATAGTTGCTCGAGAGCAACTGAAAAGTTGATTTTCTGCGGTTTCAAGTCTCAATAGAAAATAATCTGTGCACGTTTTGATGTCATTAAGACTATTGGCGCGCATTTTTTGTGGCCACCCTTAACAGTATTGATAAATATGCGAATTTCATGACAACTATAAAAGGACTTGAAAAGTTGAACAATCACTTTCGTCATTCAACTTCAAGAATTGAAGAAATCATCATGTTTAGAAGAAAGACGACTCGTTCTAAGTCCCAAGCACGAAGCAGAAGTCGCAAGCCTGCCAAACGTGTCACATCGAAGCTGTCTAAGAGGAATAGCCTTTCGTCGATAAGAAGTGGTAGCACCTTTTCGCCAACGTCTCGATCTTTGCCAAAGTCGTCTGCAATTCGTGACCGAGCTTCTATGTCAAAGAGTCCTGTAACACGTGGTCGAGCTTCTACGCCAAAGCATCCTGCAACTCATCGAGCGTCTACGTCAAAGAATCCTGTAACACGTGGTCGAGCTTCTACGCCAAAGCCGCCTGCAACTCGTCAAGTGTCTACGTCAAAGAATCCTGTAACACGTGGTCGAACTTCCACGCAAAAGCCGCCTGCAACTCGTGGACAATCTTCATCCAGTGGGGCTCGTGCTAAACCTACGCTTCCGGAACAAATCGATTATCAATTGGCTGTAAGACCATCTGATGATGGCCGCGGGCATGTTTTTGAGCTTGACTGGAATGTGGATATTCACCTCAACGATGCGCACCCGGAACCAACTAATGAGTAAGTCTTGTTCGATTTTAAACTGGACTCTAAAATTCTTATTTTCAGAAACGCTATGGCGCCTGTTCCAATGCCGCAGTCCAATGGAAGTCAAGGAACGGGTTTGGCTGGACCATCTGCTGTGCTTTACTCAAACCCGCCAAATCTCGATGGCTGTACTTCGGAAGAAAGCGATGAGTGAAAATTTTCAATATAGTAGCATATGCTCATGCGCATGATTATTGTAATTATAAGATATGCTTATATTTGTGTATAAATAAATTTGATTGATAATTTTCATCATTCGCACTTTTTCATCAAGAGTCGGGAACCAATTTTTTCAGTATAGTTTTAGGAATGCCAAGAACATTTTTTCAAAATCTGACTTCAAAAATCAGAAGATATGGAGAATCATAGTGGCGTAACCAAAAAACCGGGAAGGGGGGGGGGAATCTTTTAAGAAAAAATTTTTGCCCTCCTTTTTTGGTCGTTAAAATTTTTTCTTGAAATGCTTAAGAATAAAAAAAAGTCAGCGCAAGCAAAAAATTTTTCAAAATGCTCTGTTTCAGGTATAGTGATTTTAAGCCAAGATAAAACTGTTTATTATTGGAAAAAGTACATATAAATAAAACACCCTAAAGCTAACATGAAGCACAGTCATAAAATTCAGAGTCACTATCATTAAAGATTAGACTATCTGACGATTCATCGTGAGTTGAGAAGTTATGCACCGAATCTTTAGCACGACAATGTTCTCCAGGTTCATTCTTGTCGGTCTTCTAAAAAATGAGCTTTCAAAAAATGAGGTATTCCACTATAAAATGTTTATAGTCTGTTTCACCCAAGTAAACTAAAAAGTTTAGTCAAAAAATTCGTGTGTTGCAGTGTGCTAACAGTCCGATCTGACAAGTTAAACAACGTTGGGCGTGCGGGTCGATCCCGGAGTCAAAATCCGAAAAACGCGAATTTCAAATTATATATGGTTCTTTCAATGCAGTTGAACGTCTGCTACATGTAAAATGATGTCTAAATCCTTGTCAAAAAACATTTCTGTTAAAAACCTACCATACATACAAAATTCAGAAGACAAAGTTCCCAGAAATGTCTTGCGTTAGGAATGTACTGCTTGAAGAATGAATGAAACGGTAAAGTGATAGCGTAAAGAAGAAGAATATGGAAAAAGAAATGGCCAAAAATTGGATCTACCACTCTGATCAAGTCTCGAGGCAAGTATTCCCGCTGTAAAATGTTTATTAAATCAACAGAAAATTTAGCTGATTAGGCCGTATTTAAGAAGGACATGGTATAACATCATATATTTTATGCACTCAAAAAATTTCGATGACATGGCGGTATTAGGTATATTACCCCTTTCCCCTATTGAGTACACTCCACAAAAAAGGTACCAAAACATAAAACTCCCTATAGAGCACATTTTTCAAAATCTATTCCTCTCTTCATGTATAAAAAAGACAGTGAGAGTGTTAAATTCCCCCATCCGCATTGATGGAAGGGCTTTACAGTTGGAAATTGCTAACTGCAAAGAAAGTTTCTGCCATTGCAGTTTGCAAGAACTGTAGTAGATTATGCCACTTACACTAATTCGACGGAAAGATTCAGAATAAGCTATTAGCCAAGCCAACTGATTATTACCAGGCATTTCGTGAAAAGTTGTTTTCTATAGATCTTAAAAATAAAATAAGAATCACATCTAAACCATGTAAGCATGACCATATCCTATTTCAGTAAACATAGATTGGACATTAGAGGCAGCACACAAACGGCTTTTCAACGGACTTTTCTCAATGAATTTATTGTGAAACTCCGTTGAGAAATTTCCTAGAAGAGAAGAGTTGCACAAAAGGCGTCTTGTATACAGTATACTAGTAAACCGAAATTCGCATAATATACAGGGAGGGGAAAAAAGTCCTGGCCTAAGGGGCGGTATATTCTCGCCTAAGGGGCAAAAGTCCTCGTCAAGGGGGCAAATAGCTAGCTATCTAGCGCTATAACGGCGAGAACTTTTGTCCCCTTGGCGAGAACTTTTGTCCCTTAGGCGAGAACTTTTTGCTCCTTTGGCGAGAATATACCGCCCCTTAGGCCAGGACTTTTGCCGCCCTCCCCTTGTATTACAAAGCCCGCCACTAGCTGTCGCACTGACGCGAGCAGTCCGCATGAGTAATCGCTAGTCATACAGGCCGTTTTACTTTCGACCTTCCCGTTGATGTACTCTGCGTTGCAAAAATATGTCAAAACCCCGATTTTTAGTGGCTAACCATGCTCTCGATGTTTTTATGAATCGAAACCGGTTCCACTCGAAAGAGCATGGCTGAAAACCATGTCTTTTATCACTTATTTTGGCACGTCTTGCTGTGATGGCATCGGCTATTGCACTTCCTTCCGGCTCTCTTGCAAGCAAATTTCTTCTTCGTGCAGCCGCAATTAAAATCCGTTTTCGCTTTTTTTAACCCAATTTTTAACTGTATCGAGATCAGGGAAGCATTTTCAGTGATCGGGAATACGCGCAATCGATTCCCCGCATAAAATTACTCTTAGAACCTGGGAACCGAGCACCTTCGGTGCTCTGGGAATGCCGTATTACGGTGAAACCTGGAGACCGAGCGCCTTGGCGCTTAAGGGCTTTTTTCGAATTTTTCAATTTTATTCGAATTTTTTTTTCAAATTTTCGGATTTTTTTCAATTTCTATCCAATTTTTCGTTTTTTCAAAAGAACCCTGTAGCCGAATGAATTTTTAAGGGCTGTTTTGGTCAGCTTCAGACTTTTCGTCTTAAGTGAACACACGTGGGACGCCTGGGGCCTATTTTAATTGTTGCAAATTGCAAAGTGTAAAGTGAAAAGTTTTTCACTTTTTCACTTTTCAGTTTTTTAGTGCATTTTTTGGTTCACTTTTCACTTTACACTGTAAAGTTTGAAGTTAGAAAAATATCGCTTGATCATA
>JAQGBS010003839.1:0-11005 GCA_034698545.1 Acrobeloides obliquus
TTTCAAACACAATTTTCTCGAAAACTACAACGATTCAGAACATGCTGTAAAAACAAAAAATGCTCCATTTTTCATGATCTTTCCGAGTATATCATTTTTCAAATGATTGTAAATTACCTAATTAATTAAAAAATATTCAAAATTTACAAACCATCGACTAAATTTAAATTTTGAAAAAAATTTCTTGAGAATTTTGGCCCAACAATCAATAAAAATCTCATTTTTTGGGGCCACCCTGTAGTTTAAAAAAGTTGATATTAAGCTTTAGAAACTAATAACACCTGAAAGAAGGTGGCGTCAGGAAAAACTATGGAATAAATGGACTAATCGCTGCATTGATGATGTCGCCATTCCTATGAAAGAGCTAAAATTGATGCCAGAGGAATTTGTTGTCCTAAAACTTATAATGTTTTTTCAAAGCTATGAAATTTGGAGTAAGTTCTATTTTCTGCTTAACTTTTTTCAGATTCATATTTAGACCTCCCCGAGAGAGATCAAGAAATAAACAGGTTAATAACTGAAAGCAGAAACAAAGCAATTCAAGCGTTGTTTGCATTTTATAAGTCGACAAATGTGGAAAATTATGAAGGTATTAAGATATTTTTGATCATCCAGTATGTCAAATTTTAGAGCGCTTCGGAAATGTAATCTTGTTCACATCGGGTGTCGTTTCAGCAGCTGCAGTTTTATCGGAGGCATATCAAATTATGAGATTGTTTGTTTGTAAATTTGATTCGATTACTAAGCAATTACTATTTGATGAATCATGAGAATTTATTTTAAACTTTACTTTAGAAATAAATTTACAATTAAAAGTTTTATTTTAATAGCCTTCATGAATCAGGGAAGGTCTGTGTATTGAAACGAAAACCCTTTTCATGCTGTACCCCCATGTTATAGTACTCAAAAGAAAGCTTTCATCGCGCCGAGTACGAATTTAACTAAAACAACCTTCCCTGAATCAAGAAAGGTCTGTGCATTGAAACGATCAGAGAAGGTTGTTTTAGTTAAATTCGTGCTCAGCACGATGAGAGCTTTCGTTTGAGTACTATAACATGGGGGTACAGCATGAAAAGGGGTTTTCGTTTCAATACACAGACCTTCCCTGATTCAGGAAACAGGGCGACCGAATACACATGCAAGGGTAAATATTGTCACTTTTCATCTTTTTGCTACACATTTTCTATGGCCGAATGGCTAAAGTGACAGATTTGCATTTTAAGTTCGCGGGTTCGACTCCCAGCTGTGCCCAAATTTATTTGCCAATTTTTTCTTGTTTACTTTCTTCCATAACTTTGACCCCTAAGGGGTAATTTTAGGCACTGAACACAATGCCAATGTTATTTTTGAAAGAAAAGTTAAGGAAAAGTCTAAAAAATTAATTTTTTGCATCTTTTCTACCATTATTTTTTGGATTTTTTCTTCCCTTAACACTCTCCCTCATCTTGGTCGTTTGGTCTCTTTCTTACCAATTTTTCACGGTGAACAAAATGCTGTTGTAAAATTTTAAAAAAAATCACTTACAGTGGGTCTAGAGCCCCATCTTTGCAGGTACCTTGTTAGAAGAATATCGTTTCAGTGTTTTGGAACTAGCTTCTCGTAGGAATCCAATTGAGAGATAGCTGACGGCGCGCTTTGCGCACATTAAAAAAGTTTTAATTGATAAAATATAATTCCATTACAATTTTGAGTTTTCTATATTTCAGTTTTTGGCTGTTTTCTTTGCTGTGCATCTGCAAGAGAGCTTTCATAGAATTTTCGTTTGCAGTCTTGTTTACACAAGTCATACGCAGGCGTATGCTTCATAAACTTAGGTCGGCATTCTCGTTTACAGAGATCGTATTCTAACGTATGCTTCAAATAGTTTGTCTAAAAAAACAGTTAGAGGACCATGGTGACGAAAAAAGTTGCCGATTTTTTATTTTTAAATGAAAGTCCGATATTTTTCGAGAAATGTTTTTCATTACCAGCATACATGAAAATACTAGTAAAATGGAAATCGGCCACTTTTTTCGTGACCATGGTCCTTTAAATTTACAATTTATTCATAAAACTTACAAGGTGTTTCAGCAGGTCGGAGACGCCATTATTTTGATGATTTCTTGGCTTCTCTAAAAGATTTTTCGATATGTAGGATGGAAGCGAGATTGAACATCGTATTCTAACGTATGCTTCAGATAGTTTGTCTAAGAAAACAACTTATAGAAGACTTCTTCAAAATTTGTATTTATAACAAATTTTATTTTATTTTTTAAAAACTTTGAACGTGAATTTCCCATTATTTCCATGCTTCAATTTTTTAAAATTTTTACATATTCTAAAAGAGAAAAATTTTTCCTACAATTTTGACAAAAAAAATTTTTAATTCATTATGTAAAAAATATTGAAATCAATTATACGCAGGTGGGATTCGAATGCTGTACCTGCTAGATTCTATAGGCTGAAGCATTAAAGTCTGTTTCAACTCACAATTTAACACTAATATCCCGACCCTAGTAGTGAGCGATCCCGTCCGATTTGGCAAGTTAAGCAACGTTGAGACCGTCAGTTTCGATCCCACTAGGGCAAAAATTTTGATTTTCAAACAATTCTTTTACAAAAAATAGTGCAAAAATTTTTTGCTCCATTGTTTGTAAATTAATTTTTTGAACTTCAAAAGTTTTAGATGTCCGGGGATTGAACATGCGGGCCCAACTTATTTAAGAGGATTCGAACCCTCGACCTGCAAAACTTAATGTTGCCTGCCATCTTACCGGGGTCGGGATATTATTGATTAAATTGTGGGCTGAAACAGACTCTACCACTGCACCACGAAGGCAATGAATTAACGGTCTTAAAATTTATATATGAATCCAAGTATATTTTGTTAAAATTTTAACGAAACAAAGATAAAATTTTTTGATAAAGTTGTAAGAAAAAATTTTCTCTTTCAGAATATGTAAAAAATTGAACCATGGGAAAAAATGGAAATTTGCGTTCAAAGTTTAAAAAAAAATAAAATAAAATTTTTTATAAATACATATTTTGAATAACCCCTCTCTATAAGTTGTTCAGAATTGTCTCTCTTCCATCTTACAAAAGACCATATCGAAAAATCTTTTAAGCCAAGAAATCATCAAAATAGTGGCGCCTCCGACCTGCTGAAACACCCATTACATTATATGTATTGTTTTCCGATTTATTCAAGGTGTCGTATAAAATTTGGCGCTTCTGTCTAAATGAAATATTTTAAATAAAAGTAGAGTTGGGATTTTTCCATATTTATTATTAATCAATCGCTTCAATAATCAATAATTGAAAATGAAGCAACCTTTCCACTCGTCCGACGAATAGAAATGTTGCTTGATTTTCAATAAATATGCGATTGATCAGTAACGAAATGGAAAAATCCCAACTCTAAATGAAATTACATTTTTGCCGCATAATAAACCGCGTCTTTAATCTTCTTAGGTTCAATTTCAATCAATCCGATCAAAAGTATTAATAGAATAACCAAATTTACTCGCATTTTCTATATAAAAAAAGAAGTTTTAAAGATCTAACAATTTGTACTATTATGAATTTAGGCTCTCAAAAATAAACAATTTCACAATTTATCATCAAACCATGACATGCGATCAATAAACTGATAGTGAACTAAAAACATGTTTACTTAATCTTAAAAATAATCGAAAAATTAAAATCTTATATTTTTTGAAAATCATTATCTTAAAGGGGGTAATAATCGGTGCCTGTTTTCCGAAAAAATTTTTCTGGGCTCCGATTGCTACCCTCTTTAAAAACTAACATTACCTTAAAAACTAAAATCATTATCTTAAAAACTAGCATCCATTTCACGTGATTTTTGAGAGACTACTGTTTTTCGGACCGCTCTACAAAATGGCGTTGTTATTTTTCAAAAATCTCTTAAAGGTACAGGGCCAGAATGGGCAAATCTTGAATTATTCTATCCAAATCATACATTTACAAGGAGGGGAGTATCGGCCATTTTTTGCGTTATGGGTCGTCAATTTTTCAATTTGGCGACCTTTTTTTGGCCGACGTCAACATAAAAAAGGCAAAATTCTCAAGTTTTGCGTTATATCCAGCTTTACCATAAATCAAAGCGCCGAAAAATTTTGCGTTATGGTCGACCCCCTTGCGTGATGTATATTATGTCATTTTTGGATAAAAATCATAAGGGGGGACCATTATGTTTTTTTCGTGAAGAGAAAGGGTGTGCGTCATGATTTTCTTGCGTTATCCCCCTGGATAATCCGGGGGTTGTTAATATAGGATTAAATTATATCTATTAGAGGTATTTCTATGTGAAAAACACGAATCCGCAGTCAAAAACATATGTTAATGTCTTCGTTTCATAAAAATGAATTGGTCAGAACACATCTCTAAGGCCCATAAAAAATTTCTGATTATGTCACTGTGTTCTAAATATGAAGCGTAATTTTATTCGTAAATATTAAAATGTCGCTAAACTAAAAGCTTAATAAAAAAGTACATGTATCTAATAAACTTTCCATGAAAGTTCATACATTTTGGCAATAATTTCACAATTTGATTCAATTGGAAAGATGTTGCCAAAATTCGATGAAGCTGCGATAGACAATTTTTCAAAGCAATCTTTATCAAATCCCATTTCAGACAAGCCATTTGCGACTTTAAAGTCTTTCATGTAACCACGTAAAATTTCTGCTAGAGCTTCTCCAATTTGTTCTGGAGTAGCATCATCCTAAAAGTATCCTTAAATATTGAATGGAACTCAATTTTTGGGCAAGGGAAGAGGCCAAAAAAATCTGCAAATTTTGAATATTTGGACAGAGCTATATAGAAAGGAAAATCCTTCAAAATCGAATTTTGTGGGTAAAAAATTGAATTTTATACCGGTAGATCAGCACCCAAAATCCTTGCTGCTTCCAAATGCCGCTTTGGATTTGCCCAAACAGTGAATTGAAACACCGCTGGTGCCGTCACAATAACCGAAAGACCATGTGGAATAAGTGAATGACCATCATATTCTGGATCAACATAAGGCTTGGAGCAAAACTTGCCCTGCGAGCTGATGGGGTATGAGAGCCCATGGCAGAAATGCACACCAGCATTTCCAATGCCCATACCGGCATAGCATGCAGCTAGTTGCATCTGTGATCTTGCTTCAATATCATCTGGATTGGAGACAGCACGACGGAAGTATTTATGAACGATCTAAATTTTTATAGTTGGTAGTGCTTCATCTTCTAGCGTCAGCCATTCGGTGATCACAATGGTGTAGTGGTCCAGCGCGCTGACTTTATCCAGCATCACTCGAATTAGCAAATTTTCAGATCTTGGACCTCTGTAGCGACGAAGTAGCGGGAAAAAAACTTAAGGGCTCTCTTTTGTTTTGTTTTTTAATATTTTTCCTTTGAGGGCTTGCTCCATCTCAAAATCCTGCTTATGCCTCTGGACTTAGGGAACCGATCGGAATCACTTCATAAATCATAATCTTGAAAAAAAGTGTAGTTTTTTTGAAATTACCCGGAGTGTCTCTCTTGCCCAAACATCACTTATGGGATTTGCTCCTTGATACAAAGGCCGAAGTTCTGGCTTTTCCGGACGTGGAAGTCTCTAAAATTTGATGTTTTATAACTATTGCCTTTGGGGGATTATTAGTTCTTAAATAGAACCTCATAATAAGGCTTATTCGTGAACGATTCCAACGCATGCGAAAGAACATCAAACCCAGAATAGATAGCAACATTTCTTGGCATACTCACGACATTTAGAGGATCGACCAAGGAAAGGTGTGGTTTGATAGCCCTCACTCGAATTCCACATTTGCACTTTTTCTCTGGCATATCAAAAACTGCGGCGGCTAAAAAATAATTAATTAATTAATCAAGAAACGCGCCATATGTAAGATATGATCAAATCTTCTTACCAGTACATTCACTACCAGTGCCTGCCGTTGTGGGAATCGCAATAATCGGAAGAGTTTTATTTTGTGGCAATAAGCCTTTGCCAAAAGGCACGCCGAAGAAGTCATACACATCGGCTTCTGGATTACTTGTATATAAGGCAGCTGTCTAAAATTTCCTCTAGGTACATAAATTTAGGGCGTAAGGTTACTTTTGTAGTATCAATAGTAGATCCACCTCCAACTGCAATAAAGCAATCAAAATTTTTAGCCCGACAAAATTCTATAGTCTCTATCGCATCTGAAAAGTTGGATGTTATGGTCTGTTTCACATGACATAAAAAAAGTTCCTAGATCAGTGGTTTAGGGAGAAGGGTTGACTAAGAGGAACTTACCCAAAAAGGTCGTTATTGGCAAAAAAGGGACCTTTATGATTGTGATTTTTAGGAGTTTCGGCCTTCAGAGGCGCGTGTCCCCTGCCCTTTCTCACTGCTCTAGAAAGTAGGTCGTTAATCTTACAGATTTGAGTCCAGTGGTATAGCCAGACTCAATGAAGCCTGCGGGGGAGGGGGGGGGGTAGAAAATTTTTCAGCCACTTGACTATGAAGCCAATGTTTTTAAATCAGGTCAAGTGAAATAAATAAAAGCTTACTTTCAATAGCTGGCTCACATTTGACCTTATCAAAAACTTCATAAGGAATTCCCAACGATTTTAAAGATTGTTCAACTTGCCTAAATTTTTTGTATTATTTTTAAAAACATTTTTAAGCTACTTAAATGCAGTTGTATTTTTGACATTTTTATCAGTAATGACCACTGGATTTTTGGCCTTAAAATTGAGTACATCATGTCCAACTTCTTTAGTCACCCCAGGACCGAATCTTAAAACTGAACCAGACATTTCAAATGCATATTCGGTTTTATCTAAAATTTTCGACATGAAGAGGTATAAAATGGGATTATGGGCCTTTGGACAATATTTCTTCATAAATAATGAATTCGTAAATTTTACCTCCATCATTCTTCTTCCAAAAATACCCTCCTTCTTCATTTTGACTATGAACAGGGTCTTTGAAATTCTGACCAAATTTTTCCAGCATTTCCTTAGCTAACTTGGTATAGGAGCTCGTGAAAGTTGCCATTTTTAAAATATAAATTCACAAATTTTTATTCTCAACCAGTCAAGAATAAACCAACTGTGCACACAAAACTATAAAGGAGATGAAGGTTGATTGAAATTTTTTTGTCAAAAACACATTAAAAACAGGTTTTTATGAATTTGTTTGATGTAATTATTATGACAGATCTTTGAAACAAATGACATTGTTATGGAGCAAAGGTTAAAAAATAATAATAAGCAGTAGTGCCATCCTGGCCTGTAAAAAATTGAGCGGGGCGATCAACTAGACCAAGACACACCTCTAGTTAAGGCGCATAAAAATTTTCTGACTAAGCCACTGTGTTGTAAATAGACTATATGAATCGTAATTTTATTTGGAAATATTAAAATGTCACTAAACTAAAAGCTTAGACCCGCCATTAGCTGACGCTAGCAGCGTTGTAACGTCGTAATGGCATTTTCAAACTGTCGAAATTCGGCTTTACCTTATCCGTTTTCGGGGATCTTGGTGTCATTTTTGTAGAACTAGATCTCCTGCATTGCTTGCGTCAGGTTTTCCCGTCACACTAAGCATTGTAAGTCGTCGTAATGAGTTTCTACGACGACTACTTTTGAATTTTTTTTGAAAAAAAATTTTACGTCGTCGTCGTAGAAACTCATTACGATGACTTAAAATGCTTAGTGCAACGGGGAAATCTGACGCAAGCAATGCAGGAGATCCAGTTCTACAAAAATGAAACCAAGATCCCCGAAATATATATAGATAAGACAAAGCTGAATTACGATGGTTTGAAAAATGCCATTACGACATTACCACGCTGCTAGCGTCAGCTAGTGGCGGGCCTTAATAAAAAAAACATTTATCTAATAAACTTTCCATGAAAGCTCATACATTTTGGCAATAATCTCACGATTTGTTTCAATTGGAAAGATGTTTGTAAAACCTGATGAGGCTGCAATAGCCAATTTTTCGAAGCAATCTTTTTCAAATCCCATTTCAGACAAGCCATTCGGGACTTTGAAATCTTTCATGTAGCTGCGTAAAATTTCTGCAAGAGTTTCTCCAATTTGCTCTGGAGAGGCATTGTCCTAAAATATACTTAAATATCGAAAGGAGCCCAATTTTGGGTGAGGGAAGTGGGCAAAAAATCTGAAATTTTTGAATATCTGAATAGAACCATATCAAAAGAAATTTAAAAAAATCAAATTAAATTTTATACCGGTAAATCAGCACCCAAAATCCTTGCAGCTTCCAAATGCCTCTTTGGATTTGCCCAAACAGTAAATTGAAACACCGCTGGTGCTGTCACAATAACCGAAAGGCCATGTGGAATAAGTGAATGACCATCATATTCTGGATCAACATAAGGCTTAGTGCAAAACTTGCCCTGCGAGCTGATAGGGTATGAGAGCCCATGGCAGAAGTGCACCCCAGCATTTCCTATTCCCATACCGGCATAGCATGCAGCTAGTTGCATCTGTGACTTTGCTTCTATGTCTTCTGGATTGAAGACAGCACGACGAAAGTATTTGTGGACGATCTAAATTAGTTATCACTACTACAAGATCAAAATTAGCAAATCAGATATCAATGACTATCATGGTGTAGTAGTCAGGTGCTCTACCAGGAAATCAGCATCACCGGCTCTAGCAAAGGTTCGAGTCCCCCTTGTGTACCAATGATTTTGCTTGAACATTTATCGGCCTGGTTACAACATAAATGCTATTAAATGTGTATTTTTTTAAAATTACTCGAAGTGTTTCTCTTGCCCAAACATCGGCTATGGGATTTGCTCCTTGATACGTAGGTCGGAGCTCTGGTTTAGCTGGACGAGGAGCTCTCTAAAATTTTGTCTTTTATATCCGCCTTGTTAGTTTTAAATAGAACCTCATAATAAGGCTTATTCGTGAACGATTCCAACGCATGCGAGAGGATATCAAATCCAGTATAGATTTCAACATTTCTTGGCATACTTAAAACATTTAGAGGATCAATCAAAGAAAGGTGTGGTTTGATAGATCTCACTCGAATTCCACATTTGCACTTTTTTCTGACATGTCAAAAATTGCTGTGGCTAAAGAAAAAGCATAAATATTAAAAGCCTATAATGTTCGGATGCGACGCCGTGATGAAGAGCTCGGAGGCGTAGCCAATCTCGAAAGCGAGGCCTAATGCCGAGCCCGATCATCGAAGGCACTATGTCTCCCCGGAGGGGATGCGTTAAATAAAAATATTATTACATGGGCATTCACTACCGGTGCCTGACGTAGTGGGAATTGCAATAATCGGAAGAGTTTTATTTTGTGGCAATAATCCTTTACCAAAGGGCACGCCGAAGAAGTCATACACATCGGCTTCTGGATTAATAGTGTATAGGGCAGCTGCCTAAAATTTAAGTTGGAGTAATAAGTAATAAGGTTTTGTAATGTCGAGCATTCTAGAGAGGCATCCGAAGAGAATGTTATTACTAGGCAAAATCTTTGGCCTCAAGCGGGATTTGAACCAGCATCGAGGGGCGCCTGAGACAAGCCCAGTACCACCAAACCATGGGAGTAACCGCTCCTAATTCTGACCTCGTAGTAATGCCGTCTCAACGGTTTCAATAAAAAGGGGTTACCTTTGTAGTATCAATAGTAGATCCTCCTCCAACGGCAATAAAACAGTCAAAATTTTTGTTCCGACAAAATTCGATAGCCTCTATCGCATCTGAAATGCGGATTTATGACACCAAGCTAGTGTCAGCTACTAGTTGAGTGCCCAAAAATTCATCACTCAACTAGTAGCTGACACCAGCCTCATGTCCCTTTGTTCGAACCCGGGCAGTAGACCTTGTTGTTTTTTTATAGTATAGGCTTACTTGCAACAGCTGGCTCACATTTAATCTTGTCAAAAACTTCATAAGAAACTCCCAAAGATTTTAAAGATTCTTCTACTTGCCTAAATTTTTTGTGCTATAAAAATATTTTTTTAATTTACTTAAAAGCAGGTGTATTTTTGACATTTTTATCAGTAATGACCACTGGATTTTTGGCCTTAAAACTGAGTACATCATGCCCAACTTCTTTAGTCACGCCAGGGCCGAATCTTACTGTCGATCCCGCCTGTTCAAATGCGTATTCTGTTTTATCTAAATTTTGTGCAATGACCCCCTCTCTATTCAACTTCTATTGCCTTGGGGAGTGGCAAACATAGATGAATAGGGGGGGGGGGTCTAAAGGTAATTTTTGCCTTTCGCCCCCCCCCATTTTTCGGGGCCCTCGCGGCGCAGGGGGGGGGGGGTCGTAATTACGACCCCCTATTCAAGTATGGTGGCAAAGAGATAAGGGTCGACTAGGGGCACTTTTATCATAATAAATTTTTTTCGGGAAAATATTGAAATTTTTGAAAGGAAAAATTGAAACAAAGTTTAAAAAATAGGTAAATTTTGTGTTAAAAAATAATTTTTTTTAAAATTATTCTATAAATTATAAAATCATAACGAAACCATTATGTTTTTTGGCCAGAGGTGGATTAAAAATTTTACCTCCATCATTCTGCTTCCAAAAGTATCTTTCTTCATCATTTTGACCATGAACAGGGTCTTTGAAACACTGGCCCAATTTTTCTAACATTTCCTTAGCTAACTTGGTATAGGAGTTCGTAAAAGTTGCCATGTTTTAAATATAAATTTAACAAAATTTTATTCTCAACCGGACAAAAATAAGAAAACTACTTAAAATTGTAAGAGAGATAAAAGTACACACAAAATTTTCTTGCCAAAAACATATTAAAATCAGGTTTTATGGCTATTGTATGAATATTTGATGTATAATGTTTGGTGTAATTATTATGACAATTTATAAGTAAAAAATTCCATTAATATGAAGCAAAGATCAATATAAAAAATATAATAAAAGTACATAAAAAGATCGTACTACTACACTCAGTAACATATTTTTAACCGCACCCCCAAAAACGCGAGTTCGGGTACTTCTGGGTGGAACCACGACACGAA